>CAOGCB011318662.1:0-11494 GCA_948266635.1 Cnidoscolus chayamansa | reverse complement strand
TGGATGGAGTTACTGAAAGATTGTGATTGTATCATAAACTACCATCCTGGCAAAGCTAATGTTGTGGCAGATGCTCTCAGTAGAAATACTTGGTTGCACTCAAAGCCATGAATGCACATTTGTCACTATTAAAAAATGGGGTAATTGTAGCAAAATTACATATTAAATCAAACTTACTTTAGCAAGTCTAGGAATCTTGAAAAGGAGATGAAAAACTTATGTCTTTAATAAGACAAGTTCAAGTGCGAAAGCAGAATAGTAATAAAATCAAGAACGATGGTTGCATATACTATCAAAATAGAATATGTATACTAGATGTTGTAAAGTTAAAGAAGAGTATCCTTGAAGAAGCCCACAATAGCCCTTATGCCATGATTCCTAGCAGTACCAAAATGTACCAAGACCTGAAGAAGGATTATTGGTGGACAGGTATGAAAAGAAACATTGCATAATTTGTCTCCAAATATCTAACATGGCAACCCTTATGCCATGCATCCTGGAAGCACCAAAATGTACCAAGATTTAAAGAAGAATTATTGGTGGCCAGGTATGAAAAGAAACATTGCAAAATTTATCTTTAAGTGTTTAACATGTCAACACGTGAAAACTGAACACTAGGTTCCTTCTAGTTCGCTACAACCTATATCAATATCTAAATGGAAATGGGACAAAATTACAATGGATTTTGTCATTGGTTTACCACCACCGAGGAAGAAAGATGTTGTCTGGGTAATTGTTGATAGATTGACAAAATCAGCTCATTTTCTACCAGTGAGAATAGATTATTCACTTGAGAAGCTAGCAGAGCTGTACATAAATGAGATAGTGCAATTGCATGGGGTTCCTATCCTTATTATATCAGATAGAAACCCAAGGTTCACTTCTAGATTTTGAGAAAAGTTGCATGAAGCTTTGGGTACTAACTGAATTTCAGTACAAATTTTTATCTCTAGACAGACAGACATTTAGAGAGGGTAATTCAAATACTGGAAGACATGTTGAGAAGTTATATAATAGAATTTGAAGGGAACTGGGAAAAGTACCTTCCTTTGATAGAATTTGCTTACAATAATAGCTTTTAGGCAAGCATAAAGATGGCTCCTTATGAAGCTTTGTATGGGAGGAAGTGTAGGACTACCTTATGTTGGATAGAGCTCAATGAAAGCAAGCTTCTAAGTCCTGACTTGTTAAGACAAACAGAAGAAATAGTTAAGATTACCAAAGAGAGATTAAAAGCTGTTGCAGACAAACATAAATCTTATGCAAATTTAAAGAGAAAAGATATAGAGTTTGAAGGGGGTGATAAAGTATTCTTCAAATTTTCTCATGTAAGAAAGTATTCCACTTTGGCAAGAAAGGTAAATTAAGCCCTAAGTTTATCAGTCCATATGAGATCATTGAACATGTGAGACTAGTAGCCTACTTGCTAGCTTTACCACCAGAGTTTGATAGGATTGATAATGTCTTTCATGTCTCTATGTTGAGAAGATATACGTTTGATCCCTCCCATATCATAATGACTGAGTTAGTTGAAATCCAGCTTGACTTGACATATAAAGAAGAACCAATGAAGATCTTGACAAGGGAAGTTAAAGAATCGAGGAACAAGAAGATACCACTATTCAAGATCTTATAGAGGAACCATAATGTCGAAGAGGCTACATGGGAAAGTGAGGAAAAAATGTGACAACAATATCCTCAACTCTTTTTGACAGGTAAAATTTCGAGTACGAAATTTTTATAAGAGGGGAAGAGTTGTAACACTATAAAATTTCAGGTCAGGAATAGTACTATTCTTAGGCAGTGATAGTACCACAAGATATACGATCAATACTTTTTCTGCTTGTGACTAGTACTATTCAAAGTATATTTAAAGAATAAATAAGGGTTAAAATAAGTTCAATAAGGTGGTGAAAAATCAAAAATAAAATTTAACCTATGGACATATTTGGTATTATTGAAAAATATTGTGTTTGATAGAAAATTGTTAAGTTTGACTATGGTCAACTTAGATCAAAGGACTAAAGTGATTAAAAAGAAAAAGAACTATGGGTTAATGTATAAATAAATGAATTTTATGGGGTCAATGTCTAAAATTTGTTAAGAGGAAGGATTTAGTAGTATATTTTCAAGATTTTTAATAGGATTATATTTTACCCTTAAATCAAATAGTGATTGCCTAAATCTTAGCCCTCCATTTCATCATAAATTCTAGAAAACTCATTTATTAGGAAAAATAATTAAAAGAAAATATCTCTTCATCTCCACCACTCTTCGACCTATATAGCCAAAGACTCTAACCTCCACAACCAAATTTTGTCTCTTAATTCTCCACCATTTGTCACCAAGTCTTTGTAAGTTTGAATATAATGAAAATATTGAAACAAAACTTCATGTTATTAATTCTTGATGAATTTACAAAATATATAGACTTAATGATTTGTTTGAAATAAAATACAATTCATCATACTAGTAGAATTCTACTTTTAATAGACTTCTATTTCTAACACTCCCCCTCAAGTTGGGTCGTGGGGTTGCCAACACCTAACTTGTGTAGAGTTTCATGAAAGGTTTTTCCCACAACTGCTTTTGTCAGTATATCAGCCAATTGGTCTTCTAAGCGGACATATGGCAGACTGACCACTCTATCTTCTAACTTTTCCTTAATAAAATGTCTGTTAACCTCAACATGTTTGGTCCTATCATGCTGTACTGGATTCTCTGAGATGCTAATGGCTGCTTTATTATCACACAATAGATCACATGCACCTCTAGGTTGAAAACCCAATTCTATTAATAATTTTATGAGCCAGAGTAATTCTGCCAAACCTTTAGCTATGCCTCTGAATTCTGCTTCTACACTAGAAAGCGCTACAACTTTCCGTTTCTTGCTTGTTTAAGTCACTAGATTCCCTCCGACGAGAGAGAAATATCCTGAAATTGACCTTCGGTCTACTGGATTACCAGCCCAGTTTGCATCTGTGTAAACTTTTATTTCCAAATTTTTGTTTCTTCGAAATAAGATCCCATTCCCAAATGTCCCTTTCAAATATCAAAGAATTTTGACAACGGCATCCATGTGTTATACCTGTGGCTTATGCATGAATTGACTTACAACTCCAATTGCATATGCTATGTCTGGTCTAGTATGAGAAAGATATATTAAACGCCCTACCAATCTCTAATATCTCCCATGATCGGTAATTTCTGTTCCCTCTGATGTCAACCCATGATTTACCATCATAGGTGTTCTTGCTTATTTACAATCCAATAGCCCAGTCTCAACGAGAAGATCTAGCACATATTTTCGTTAAGAAATAAAAATCCCCTAGCTTGATCTTAGTACTTCTATACCAAGAAAATATTTAGTTCTCCTAGGTCCTTCATTTCAAATTCATCAAACAACTGTCCACGGAGCTTCTTTATCTCTTTTGAATCATTCCTAGTAAGAATCATGTCATCCACATAGATAACTAGACAAGTAATCTTTTCACCTCTTTTTTTCAAGAACAGAGTATGATCTGAGTTGCTTTGTTTATATCCCAGTCATTTCATTACCATGGTAAACCTTCCAAACTATGCTCGTGGTGATTGTTTCAGACCATAGAGTGCTTTCTTCAATCGACATACTTCATTCTGTCGGAATTCATGGGAAAACCCTGGCAGTGCTGTCATATAGACTTCTTCTTTCAATTCTCCATGCAAAAATGCATTTTTCACATCAAACTGATGTAATGGCTAACTCAGGTTTGCTACTAAAGAAAACAATACTATGATAGTATCAATTTTGGCAACTGAAATAAAGGTCTCAGAGTAGTCTACCCCATATGTTTGAGTATACCCCTTTGCTACCAACCGAGCTTTGTACCTTTCCAATGTTCCATCTGCCTTATGTTTTATGGTAAATACCCATTTGCACCCAACTGTCTTTTTTTCATTCAGCAGTTGACATTTTTTCCATGTGAAATTCTTTTCTAGTGCATCTATTTCAATTCCCATTGCTAGACACCATTCTTTCTTCATCTGGGCTTCTTCAAATGTTCGAGGAATTGCCTTAGTATACAACACTTATGTAAACACTTTGGCTTCTTCTGTGAGGCTCCCTTTTACTAGATCAGCTATAGGATATCTAGATGTTCTAGAATGATGTTCTAGTGAGTATCTCTTAGGTGGCACTCCCCGGGTACTTCTCGGAGGAAGAACATACCTGCTTATGGGTTCTACCGCTCCAGCTTCAGTTTCAGTTTCTACATTTGACTGGTCATAGTAATTAATAGGAGTATGAACAGGGGTTGTTACCTCTTGAGAAACATCAATCTGAGGAGCTTAGGGCGACTCTGGTTCAACAAGTGTTCCCATATCTTCCAAGGTAGCATCAATAGTATCAAAAGATTTACTAACTATTTTTTCGAGTTGACTAATATATAAAGTTGGATTTAGTAACCAACGCAGTGTGTCTAGTTCCGGTTTCTCCCCCTGACCACTAGGTTGGGCTGCAAAGAAATATTAAGTTTTTAAGAAATCGCAGTCCATTATGGTGAACATGCATCGAGTTGGAGGATGATAGCACCTGTACCCCTTTTAACCGACACCATACCCAACAAAAACACATTTAAGATCACAAGGATCAAACTTGGAATGTTCAGACTTAGGAATGTGAACAAAAACAGAACACCCAAAAATACGTGGTGAAAGTGAGAGAGGTGCAGGAATATTAGTGTGACGAGACAAAGTATCTATAGGAGTTTGGAGATGAAGGATTTTAGTAGGTAGGCGATTTAGGATGTAGACAGCAGTAGCAATGGCTTCAGGCCAGAAAAATTGGGGTACACAAGATTCCAGGAGCAAAGCTCGTGTAATTTCAAGAATAATTCGATTTTTTTGTTCATCTATCCCATTTTGTTGAGGAGTATTTAGGCAAGTGGTCTGGTGGACTATTCCTTTTTCCTGAAAAAAATCTTGCATTTTATGGTTAACAAATTCTCCCTCATTATCGATGCGGAGAATTTTGACAGATTTTTGGAACTGAGTATGGACTGTATTGTAAAAATGAACAAATTTCATAGAGACATCAAATTTATGTTTAAGAAAATATACCCAAGTGACTCGTGTGCAATCATCCACAAATATTTAAATATATGATTGCTATAATTTGGGGCTGGACCCCACACATTAGAATAGACTAAATCAAATATATGTTCTACCCGAGTGTTACTGGGAAAAATGGTTTCCTATGACTCTTAGCCAAAATACACATATCACATGGACTATTAGTAGATAAATGAGGAAAAATAATTTTAAAATAACAGAAGATGGATGATCTAAACGTCGGTGCCAAAGCCAACTTTCACGATTAGTGGTACCGTGAGCTAGCATAATTGATCCTTTTTTAGCTACCTCGTTGACATAGTAGGGCTCGTCTCATTCAGTGCCACGTCTAATAATCTCATGAGTTTGAATGTCCTGTAATAGACAAAAACTAGGGTTCATAATTATTCTGCAGTTCAATTCTCGAGTCACTTGGCTCATAGACAATAATTTGCATGTAAGGGATGGAACATATAAACAGTGCGAAATTTTTAAGGTTGGGGATAATTCAACTGTCCCTACACCTCAAACTTATGCAAAATCACTATTAGTAGTCTGAATCCTAGTTTTCTCAAATACTGAAGGATTTACAATATCAGTCTGGTCAAATGTCATAGTATCAGTTGCCCCACAATAAAAAAAATCCACTGAGTGCATTTTAATTTTTTGGGTTTCTAGGCAATATAAATTTTATGATCGGAATCAGAAAAATCAGACCAATACATATTTCTTTTAAACATGCATTTATCATAAGAAGGGTAAGATGGGCATTTGTCATAAGAGGGGTAAGATGGGCATTTATCAGAAGAAGGGTAGGGTTTTGGGGTTAAATTTTTACCCCAAACCCTATACCTGTATCGTCCCCTCCTGCGCCGCCTGCTCCAAACCCGACTGCTCCCGCGAATGCTCCACTCTCTGCTTCAATGGCACCGCCGCCAATGCTGGTAGCCTCCGGGTTGCTCGTTGCTTGCTGCCTTTCCCATCCAGTCTCTATCCTGATTCCTCCTCTTAGGGTTCTCTTTCCACCATTCGGGAAACCCAATCAGATGAAAACACTCATCTTTCGCATGTCTCGACATACCATAGTGCGAGCACTTTAACGCAGCTCGATCCACACTCAAATGCTGCCGGGATGACGAACTCGTGAGTTCCGACTGGCCCTCCTGTCCCTTCGATGTATTCCTAGGAAAATAAAACCGGTGTTTCTGATTCTGTCCCTTCACAGAGAGTCCTGAACTGATGCCCGATGATGTCCCGCCATCTTTACCGTTAACAACCACCGATGGACTCAGTATCGCCATCCTGGCGACTTCTCTTCTGACGGAAGCGTAGGCCACTTCCATTGAAGGCAAGGGATCTTGTCGCAACAAGTCTCTCTTGATGGAATTGTACCTATCGTCCATCCCTGCCAAGAACTGGTACAATCTATTCTCTCCTTTGATTTTGTTGAAATTTGTTATGTCTATGGGACATCACATTGGATTTGGTTGACGCACATCGATTTCTCGCCACATTTGTTGAAAACTGCTGTAGTATTTTTCGATCGTCATATTCCCCTTGTTGGTATTTGTTTGTTTTGGTTATGGGATTAAAGATCAGTAAAGATCCCTCACCACTTTGGTAGGTGGCTTCGAGACCTAGCTAGAGGTCCCTTGATGTTGGATACTCTATGTATTGTCTGACAAGTTCTGGCTCAATAGCATCGATTATCCAAGAAAAAACTTAGAGATCTGCCTGTTGCTACTTGCAAAAGGTCATATCTGTCTTCTTTGGTGATTGTAATTCGCCATTGATGTGATCAAGTTTTCCCTTTTTTCCAATTGCCAAGAGCATCAATTTCGACAATAGGGAGTAGTTGTGATCATTCAGTTTAATTGATATTGTGGCTGGTTCATTCCCAATGTTCTGATTAAAATTTTTTTGTAATTGTGTTGACAGGATTTCTGTAGCTGCTGAGAGGATTCAGCAGTGCTATCATGTGTGCCCATAGTTTTTTTAGTGAAGCATGCCCTTAGGATCGAGACATTGTTCTGATACCATGTAAGTTTGAATAGAATGAAAATATTGAGACAAAACTTCATGTTATTAATTCTTGATGAATTTACAGAATATATAGACTTAATGATTTGTTTGAAATAAAATACAATTCATTACACTAGTCGAATTCTACTTCTAATAGACTTTTATTTCTAACAGTTTTGACACCCAATCAATTACCCACATTATCCAAACATCTTTTCTTGGTAAATATTGAAGATAAAAGCTTGGATTTGGGAGAAATCAAATATTAAAGTTTATGTGAATAGTAACTAACTTGAAAAAAACTCAACGTAAGTTGTGAGAAGTGGTTAGAAAATGATTCCTATCATGTTTTTCTTTTTTTTTTTTTGTATTTCTAGGGAAGAAATTAATTTTAATGGTTTATTTTTCCTTTGGATAATTAAAGGGCAATTTGAAGAGGGTGTTGAAGTTTCAAAATGGAAGGAAAAAGAATGGTGAGAAAGGGAAAAGTGAAGAAAAATTGAAGATTTTGGAATTTTGAAGTTTGTGCTCAACTTTTCTAGTTGATATTTTAAATGATTTTCAATTTAGTGAAATTTAGATATGGTATGAAACTTTAATATATCATGAAATTTAATTTGTTTTAAGGTATTTGTTTTGGTTTTGATGATAAATATAGTGAATTGATGATAATTAAATTTTGATAGAGGAAAAAAATACTACTATACCAAAATTAGGAGTTGAATGACTAATGTGAAATTTGACTTTTATACTACAAAATTGTGATTTTAAAAGAAATTGAAAGTGATAAAATTAATTTAGATCAAAATGAATGTTTGGAGATTGAACCTTGAATAAATTTTAATTTTTGTATGTTGAAGTTCCATTGGGAATGAATTTTAAAGATATTAAAAGAAATATTTTACATTAAAATGAAGTTTTGAGAATCATAATAAATATATACACTAAAGAGACTAAGTGAGAAGTTAAATTAACTTGAAAAAAAAAAGAATTGGATTAAAAGGGAATTTCAAAGACTACTTGAATTAGAAAATTTAAGATGCCATTGAATTTCAAGAAAACTAAGGTGAGCTAATTATAAATAAAAAAAAAGAGAGAATTAAATTGAAATGATAGTATTTTCATGTTTAATTATTTTAGTCGGATTGTAACAATTACATATTAATAAATATTAGTTCCTCGGCGTTAGTGAATTCGGTAGGGATCAAAAGTTAGTTTAAGGGGTATAGTTTATCTCGTCTAACCCAGTTCTCGAAACGAAAGTGGCAACTTGCATATCTAAATCAAATTATTGGACAACTTCATATTATAAATATATTTGTCTAGATTTTCAAACACAAGACCATTGAAACTTCAACTCCAATTTATTCTCCATAAATCAAAATATCAATAAGGGTATCAAACCTTTTATTCATACTATTTCCAGCATTTATAATCTACTTTTTTTTATTATACAATCATTTTATATCTATAGCTTAAGAGCCCTAACCTCAATTGTAATTTAATTTAATAATAGTATCACCATAATTTTTATTGATAATTTTTCCACTTATGACTATTACATATATACAATCAACCAAATAAAATTCAAACTTAAAATATCTCATATTTCTAACATCAAGCTTAACAATTTAATTGATATTCCTTCTTTTACGTATCCAAAACTTCTAAAACTGAATACTAATGTATTCGAAAGTACAAGGACCTTCGCCCCTTCTTTTCGCTATTTAATATATCTCACACATATATAATTAAAAAAATTCGACAATTGTCCAATCGAGGCAATCCACATTCTTAATTTCATTACTGTATAACATTCGTAACTCTATTAATACTTATGAGTATGTTCAAAATTTTGCCTTAAATCTCTAAATTTAACTAACATATTTGACAATACCACTTACTTTATTTTATTCAACACTAAGGCACCACGCTCTAATAACTATCTACTTACAATTCATGTCTACTCACTTTCTATATCTGTCTACTTCTATTTTATTGTCTTTATTATCACCATTATTATTTTCTTCACCACATATCATAACTCCAAACACCATATCACTATGGTCCAAATATCCACACGTCTCCTATTGCAACAACCGAATTACTCACTTCGATCACTATTAGCTAATGCTATTTGTACTCCATTAAAAAGGTTATAAAACTGAGTACTCTATCTTTTCATTATTTTTATATTTATTATGTATATCATCTTTATTATCTTTTTCCTTATTATGCAACTCTTAAACTATATCCATATGGTCCGCATTTTTTCCACCTTCCTACTAAAGTAAATAAGTCATTTCAACTACGGTCAAATGTGTGCCCCTAACACTCCACCTAAAGTGTTATAAACTCTGTTATGGTTTTAAATTCTACTATAAAAGCATAATCATCTTGTGGCACAACTATACCAACATAAGATATGTTTATAGTACTTTCACAGAATATGTGATGCACGTAGTTCTATATAATAATCCCATATTAGAACTGTAATATTTAGCTTACAATATAAACATCAGGAATATTATACATGTTATTATGATGCATCACGATACACTGTATCCACTTCTTTCACCCCATAATGCTATATGGGCTAGTCTGCGCTATCCGAAATAATGGGCTTTTGCCTCCATCTAAGGCGGCTATACTGACACAATTTGCCTTATTTTATTATATTCTCTCTTTTTCTTTTTTTTTTTTTTTATTTTTTTATGCATTCATGTCTTGCATGAAGCAAGGACATCCCATGTCCTTTGTACAACTCGTCATTTGAGAGCTTATTGATAGGGGTGAGCATTGTTCTGTTTTAATTGAAGAACCGAATTAAATTGGTTCGGTTCTTTGGATAAATCAGTTTGATTTTATTAGTCTTTTTATAAATATTTAATTTTCGGTTCGTTTCAATTATTTTGTGTTAATAAACTGAAAAATTAAAATTTGATCGTTTCGATTCTTTGAATAAATCAATTTGGTTCAATTAGTCGTTTTATAAATATTCATTTTTTATTTGGTTCAGTTATTTTGTGTTAAAACTGAAAAACCAAAATAATCGAAATACTTAACCCATTTATATATCTAGCCTAGCCCAGAATTGTGACCCCCCCCCCCCCCCCGAAGAATGCATTTTGCAGTGGATGCAGATGCATGTGAATAGGGATGAATGCACGTGGATGTGTGTGAGTAGCCGCCTTATTTAATTATTTTAGGGTAAATTAGGAAAAATTCTATGTGACTCCTTTTAATTAATTAACCTAATTTTTAGATTAATTAGCCCAATAGATTAAAGCACAGTCTACAAACCCGATGTGGATCTCGAGACTATGTCATGCAAATTAACTAACCATTTTAAATGTAGCTGAAATGCAGGGTAAAAATGTTTGATGATTTTGAAAAATTTTGAATGATTTTGGACTTGCTACTTGAGATTTAATCCCAAACATGCCTACGTACCCTTTACTTGAATAAGGGATCAAAGTCAACGTAGTTCGGAATTGCCTTTTTGAAAGGGCTTTGGTTTTTGGGCCTTTAGGGCCAAATTGGGTTTTGGGCTTTTGTTGTCAAAATTGTTTTTTTGGGCACTTGGTACCTAAATGTGGTTTTTGGGCCTTTAGGGCCAAATTGGATTTTGGGCTTTTGTTGCCAAAATGTAATTTTTGGGCACTTAGTGTCTAAATGTGATTTTTGAATACTTGGTGCCAAATTGTGACTTTTGGACCTTTAGGGTCAAATTGGGTTTTTGGGCCCTTAGGGCCTGATTGGGTTTTTGGGCCCTTAGGGCCTGATTGGGATTTTGGGCCTTGTGGGCCAAATTGGGTTTTTTGGGCCTTGTGGGCCAAATTGTGATTTTGGGCCTTTAGGGCTTGATCTGTTTTTTATTGGGCCTTTAGGGTCAGATCTTATTTTATTAGGCCTTTAGGGCCAGATCTTATTTTATTGGATAAAATGAGCTGTAATTTAGGCAATTTATTGCAAAAAATGATGAAATTTAGGTTTTTGGCCACAATTATTGATTAATTGGACCATTTTTAGCCGATTTATTCGAACTAGGGGTAATATACCAAAGTTATGGATTAACTAGGCATTCTTGGCCCATAAGTTCGAATCTAGCTTGAATACCTCGATTATCGATTAATCAGGCATTATAGCTTTAGATCTGTTAAAATGAGATGGATGCAAAATGATTGGGTTTAGAGTTGGAGTAGAAGAGAAGTATGCATATGATACTTTAAATTAAAAGAAGTAGAGTTTTAGAGGAAGTGTATCTGATTCAGACGTCTTCTACTTTGGAGTTTCACTTTGTTAGATCTCTAATAATTCAAAATTGCTTAGTGATCACAACACAACTAAAATAATGCTAAAAAAAACTAAAGAATGCATAAAA
>CAOGCB011318587.1:0-10579 GCA_948266635.1 Cnidoscolus chayamansa | reverse complement strand
TTAAAATCATCATTCATGTATCTACTCTTCAAAAGAAAAACCATCGATCCAATGACCCAAAAGAGTCAAAATTCCATCGAGTACAAAAAGACCAAAGTCTGAGAAAAATCCCTAGAGTCTAGTCTAAAACTAAGTCTCTATAAAGCAACATTGTCCGTATCCCTTCCAGAGTCTAGTCTAAAACTAAGTCTCTATGTTTGCATAAAGCAACATCGTCCGTATTCCCCCTGGAGTCTAGTCTAAACTAAGTCTCCATGTCTGCATGAAGCAACCTCGTCCGTATCCCCCATCAGAGTCTAGTCTAAAACTAAGTATCTCTGTGTCTACATCAAGCAATATCATCCGTGTCCTCTCTAGGTCCTGAAGTCTCACCTGTCTCCCTAAGAGTTAAAACAATCTTCTCGCCTGTGTCAGTCCATCCCACCGATTCACTCAGCAGTGCGTTCCTCCCAATCTTTTTTCTAAGGTGAGGTGACAAAAAAAAGAGACGAAAAAAAACGAAAGAAAAAAGAAGAAAAAAAGGAAAAAAAAGAAAAAAAAAGGAAAGATTGTCCGAATCCTCATAAAGTCGCTCGATCCAGACTCCGAACGGTCTCGGTAAGAACAATACTGCTAATGCAGCTCATCGCCTAATCATCAGGCCAAAATTGGAAATTCCCAAAGCTTGGGTCCTTATTGAATAAACCAGCAAGCAAGCAGAAAACAAAGGCTCGCATCCTCAGCCTCATCCGGTCTGGGTCATCTGATTGAGCCTCCAAGAATTCATCAATTGACGGCAGCAGAATTGCCTTCTGATCACCAACAATCATAGTCCTAGCTTATGCCCGGCTAAACTGAAACAGGCCTTCAAACAACCAAACATACCCACTTTTGACCTCATACCTTACCAAATGGGCATTTTGGGGGCACCCTATAATTATGCAGAATCTCTCCAAAGAGGGGGCACATCACCTCCATCATGACCCCGAACTGAAAAATGTGGGCCCCCGAGTCCCAAAGTCTGATGTAAGCTTGTAAAATGTCACAGTCAATGACCACTCCCCTAAGAGTAGCAATTGGAGACATACTGTACCTCCCCAGAATTGATCCTTTCTACCTTGGAGAGACTTTTGGTCCAACTGTGCATACTGTGACTAAACAGAAAAATTAATTTAGGCACCAAGTGCCCAAAAAAAAACAATTTTGGTACTAACTACCCAAAAAAAATCAATTTGGCCTCAAAGGCCCAGAAAAAAAAAACCAATTTAGGCACCAAGTGCCTAAAAAAAAATAATTTTGGAACTAAGTACCTGAAAAATCAATTTAGGCACCAAGTGCCCAAAAAACAATTTTGGTACTAAGTACCCAAAAAAATCAATTTGGCCTCAAAGGCCCAAAAAAATCAGTTTGGCCTCAAGGGCCCGCAAAAAATCAATTTGGCCCTAAGGGCCTAGAAAATCAATTTGGTCTGAAAGGCCCAAAAAATAAATTTGGCCCCAAGGGCCCAAAAAATCAATTTGGCCTGAAATGCCCGAAAAATAAATTTGGCCCTAAAGGCCCAAAAAATCAATTTGGCCTGAAATGCCCGAAAAATTAATTTGGCCCCAAGGGCCCGAAAAATCAATTTGGCCTCAAAGGCCCGAAAAATAATTTTGGCCTCAAAAGCCCCCACAAAAAAATCAATTAGGCCTCAAAGGCCCGAAAAATCAATTTGGCCCCAAGGGCCCAGAAATTCCCAATTTTGGTACTAAGTACCCTAAAAATTCAGCATCCATACATGCATTACACTATTTTACTGATTAAATGTAAGTAAAAGCAGTCCGGCAAATGACTAAAATGTGGGTCTAAACCCTCGAACTCAAAATTCGTGATTCAGACAACCACTGGCTCCCATAAATCATTTTTATGGTTGCCAGTGGGGGGCGACTGTGAATACTCGAATTTTGAGGCTTGGAAAGCCTATTTTCCCGGACTGCAAATAGTCCGGCCAGACCGGAAGCCTTTCGGAAAAGTTTCTAGAAGTATGCCAATATGGTACTCAAAACGTCCGGGACGTCGCGAGGAACCCAAGGGTACTCTCGGAATAATTTTTGGAGGTATGGAACTCACGAAAAGGCCTTCGGAACGAGAACAGCATGGGCAGACAGCTCGCCAGCGGACCCAACCGCCCTTGACGGTGGGCTCACCCGCCCTTGACGGCGGGCTCACCCACCCGCCCTTGACGGCGGGCGGGCGCACCCGCCCGAGCATGGCGGGAGCACCCGCCCGAGCACGGGGCACGCACCCGCCTGCGCACGGCGGGCGCACCCGCCCTCTAGCCCATTTTTCCTATAAAAGGACCTCCGGGCCTCCATTTTTTACACACCGACTTGAGTTTTCAGCCTTCACTCTCCCTCCTCGCTCCTTGCGATTCTTCTATTACTTTCCTGCATTAGTTAGGTTTTCTTTTAAGTATTATTTTAATTGATTTGTGATCACTTAAAATAATTATAATATAATTTGAGATCTGGCAAGCTGAAGCTCCGCAGTGGAAGACTTCTAAATCAGGTTTCCTCTTAAACTCTATCTCTTTTAATTCAAGTATCTCATGCATACTTATCTTCTACTCAAACTCTAAGCCAAGCATAATGCATCCATCTCATTTTAATCAAACAGATCTAATCTAAAATGCCCGATTAATCAATAATCAAGGTATTTAGGCTAGATCCAAACCTATGGGCTACAGATGTCTAGTTGATCCATAACTATGGCATATCACCCTAGTTCAAATAAATCGGCTAATAAAAGTCCAATTATTCAATAATTGTGGCTTTAAAGCCTAAATCTCATTATTTTTTGCAATAAATTGCCTACATTACAGCCCACTCACTTAAATGGCAAACCAATTGCCCTTTCATTTAATTAAATCAGATCTGGCCTAAAAGGCCCAATGAAATCAGATCTGGCCTAAAAGGCCCAATGAGATCAGATCTGGCCCTAGAAGGCGCAATGAGATCAGATCTGGCACTAGAAGGCCCAATGAGATCAGATCTGGCCCAAAGGCCCAATAAAATCATTTTAGGCCCAAAGGCCCAATAAAATCATATTTGGCTTAAAAGGCCCAAAACTCCCAATTTGGCCCAAAGGCCCAAAAACACAATCAGGCCCCAAAGGCCCAAAATTCACAATCAGGCCATAAAGGCCCAAAATTCACCATCAGGCCCTAAAGGCCTAAAATTTCCAATTTGGCCCAAAGGCCCAAAATTCACCATTTGGCCCATAAGGCCCAAAATCACAATTTAGGCACTAAGTGCCCAAAAAATCACATTTAGGCACCAAGTGCCCAAAAAACCAATTTTGGCAACAAAAAAGCCCAAAACCCAATTTGGCCCTAAAGGCCCAAAAATCAAAGCCCTTTTAAAAAGGCAATCCCGAACTACGTTGACTTTGATCCCTTATTCAATTAAAGGGTACGTATGCATATTTGGGAATAAACCCCAAGTAACAAGTCACCACATTTAAAATCATTCATAATCATTCAAAGCATTTTACCCTGCATTTCAACTACATTTAAACATTGGTTAGTTAATTGCATGACATGGTCTCGGGATCCAACTTTGGTTCAAAGACTAACTTTAATCTGTTTGGGCTAATTAATCTAATTAAATTAGGTTAATTAAATTAAAATAGGAGTCACAGGGTTTTTCCTAGTTTTACCCTAAAAATAATTAAACAAGGTGGCGACTCACACACATGTGCATTCATCCTAGTCATAGGCATTTAAATATTCATTATTTATTTCCTGTGTCTTCGGGGTGAGGGGTTCACAGTGCCAAATTTGGTTTTCTTGATTTGGGCTTTTGTTGCCAACTTATGAATTTTGGGCCTTATGGGCCTAAATGTAAATCTCGGGCCTTATGGGCCTAGTTGTAATTTTGGGCCTTTTAGGCCATATCTGATCTCATTGGGCCTTTTAGGGCCAGATCTGATCTCATTGGGCGTTTTAGGGCCAGATCTGATCTCATTGGGTCTTTTAGGGCCAGATCTAATTTAATTAAATAAATAGGGCAATTGATTTGCCAATTGGTTGAGTGAACTATAATATAGGCAATTTATTGCCAAAAATGATGAGATTTAGGCTTTGAAGCCACAATTATTAATTAATTGGACTTTATTAGCCGATTTGTTTGAACTAGGGTGTTATGCCATAGTTATGGATCAACTAGACATCTGTGGCCCATAGGTTCAGATCTAGCTTAAATACATCGATTATTGATTAACTGGGCATTTTTGCTTAGATCTGTTTAATTAAATGAGATGGATGCATTATGCTTGGTTTAGAGTTTGAGTAGAAGAAGAAGTATGCATGAGATACTTTAATTTAGAAGAGGTAGAGTTTAAGAGGAAGTGTACCTAATTTAGAAGTCTACCACTGCGGAGCTTCAGTTTGCTAGATCTCCAATAATATTAGAATTATTTTAAGGTGATCACAAATCAATCAAAATAATGCTTAAAAGAAAATCTAACTAATGCAGGAAAGCAATAGAAGAATCGCAAGGAGCGAGGAGGGAGAGTGAAAGTTCGTCAACACAAGCGGTGTGTAAAAATGAAGGCCGAGAGGTCAATTTAGAGGGAAAATCGGCCTAGGGCGGTAACCGCCTCGGGCGGTAGGTTACCGCCTTGGGCGATCACCGCCTCGGGCGGTAGTCACCGTTTCGGGTGGTCACTGCCTCGAGCGGTTACCGTCTCGGGCGGTAGGTTACTGCCTCGGGCGGTAGGTCACCGTTTCGGTTGGTCACCGCCTCTAGCGGTTACCGCCTAGGGCGGTAGGCTACCGCTTTGGGCGGTAGCTTACCGCCGTTTGGGCCAGTTAAACTGTTCATTTCCTGATTTCTTTCCATTCCGGAAGCTTTTTCGGGAGTTTTAGACCTTCGAAAGTTATTCCGAGGGTACCTTTGGGTCCCTCTGGGTCCCTCGCGACGTTTCAGACGTTTTGAGTACCATGTTGATATATTTTGGGAATAAGTTTCCACCGGGTTCCGCCCGACCGGACTGTTTAAAGTCTGGGAAAATAGGCTTTCCAAGCCTCAAAATTCGAGTATTCACATTTGCCCCCCCACTGGCAACTATAAAAATGATTTATGGGAGCCAGTGCTTGTCTGAATTTGCGAATTTTGAGTTCGAGGTTTTGGACACACGTTTTGGCCATTCTTTCTATAAATAGGCTTCACCCTTTTTCATTTTTTCTCATTTTTCTCACTTTCACCATAAGGGATTTTCTCTCAACTTTCATCTTCTAAAGCTCAATGGCTTCTTCAGGGCATAATAGCAATGATGATTTTTTGGAAACTCTGGAGATTACTTTTGACGGTGTGGACCTTACGGTGGACACAGACACTCACGCCTTTGTAACCGGTGTCTACAACCGGGTGTGTTTTTTTTTTTATTTTTTTATTTTTATGCATGCTAGGGCAGAGTTAAGATATTACCCTTAGTAAGGAACCAAGAATACTTCTTAAATTGCTTTACCTTTTTAGGATCCGTGTATTAGACTGGATGTAGGTGAAACGTCTGTTGCGGCGATCCCGATTGAGATACTTAGCTATGATGACCCGGTTGGAGCTATTATCCAGCCATCACATTTGAACTTTTTAAGACATCTTGAGATGGGTCGACTCAACCAAAAGACATTACTGGTTGTCTTGGCCGAGAGGTGGTGGGATACTACCAATACCTTCCACCTTGCTTGTGGTGAGATGACGATAACTCCCATTGATTTTTCTGTGATCACCGGAATTCCATTCAGCACTCGGATGATAGAATTATATGGTGATTGGAGGATAGAGGTTTCCTCTGATCGGATGATTGAGTTGATAGGGATAGACATGCCCCGGATTATTAGGCCTGGTGCGTCTGTCCCAGTTTTGAGTGTTTCTAGACACTGGTTACTTCTCCAGGCTCCTATCATTTATGATAAATACCGGCGAGGAGAACTGACGGCTACTCAGGTGGCTAGATTCACCTTGTTGTTATTGTTTGTTTTGACTTTTTGGTCAAATAGGAAGGAAAAGTTTAATCCTTCCATCTTGAAGAGCTTGGAAAATCTTACTCACCTTGCGGAGTATGATTAGGCCGGCACCATTTTGAGCCGCATGTATGATGATATGAGTGATCTGAGCCGAGGGCACGGTAAACTCAGTGGGACTTACTACTTTTGGGAGGTAATGTAAATAACATTTTCCCCTTTTCTGTATTTTTCTCTGTTCATTGATTTTTACTGATTCTGATTCCGTCTTGCAGACTTGGGCGTTTGAGTACTTCCCTTTCACTCGTCCAGAGCTGATTCGTGCTGATCTTGGATTGGGGCTAGTACCTTTAGCTTGGAGGTGGTACCGAACGAATCTTCAGTTCGTTGACCGTGGAAAATCTTTGAAGGATCTAAGGGCCTTCTTCGATACTTGTACCCAAGGAAAGGTAAGTGTCCTGTGAGATTTCTAAGTTTGTGAAAATAAAAAGGATTTATTAACACATCTTATATGGTTTCACAAATTGACATGGGGTCGATGTCTACTCGTCTTCAAAGTTGGATTGAGGCTGATCCCCACTTGGTTCAGTCAGAGGCCTTGTCTAGGCGGAGGATTGTTCTGTCACACCCGATATTGAGACACTATTATCTGGGCAAGAGAGTAGACTTTCAGATTAGAGGTTGTCGTTCCATCCCATATCCCCCTCCAGCGGACATGCGAGCAGGAAAAGGCATGATACTTACCGGTGCTCATATTGAGGGTATCCCACATGATGGGTTCGTTCTTGTACGAGATTATGATGAATTCGGCAAGATGTTTCTGATGCAGCCCATCGTACCTCGATTTGATGATATTCAGGCATCTTCTCAGCCCTCTACTGCTCATTCTTCTCGAGCTTCGAGCCCATCGTCCAGGATTCCAAGGAGGAGACCCTCAACCGATCCTGTTGTTCTGCTCCGGTTAGGAGTTCGTCTCAGGCTGGGCCCCGTCGCTCCACGGATTATTCTCGGGTTCCACCTGCTATTGCAAATGCTACTGGACCACTTCACCCGAATCTGCTCAACTTGCGACTCCCGTATGGTGTTTTTTATCACACTCCAGAGGGGCCTTTAGCTTTTCAGGAAGTTTCAGAAGGACGTCTAAATAGTTGGAATATTCCTTCTGATTCTATCCGTGAGGTAATGACTGATGAACCTTTTACAAGAAGGATTTGTAAAAGATTATTTGTTGCTAATCTTGGTATGATTTTCAGGTTCCTGAAGGCTTGGTTGCTCAGATGACGGAACTGATCCTTAGGCTGGAGCAAGATCTTTCTTCAGCTTTGACTCGGTTGGCATTTGATGACCCGAGGAGACGGAGACCACGCCATTGATTTCTTTGTTTTCAGATTTTTTCTGTCATTGTTTGTACTTTTTCCTTTTTGCTGTACTTTTTGAACCTGCATTTGGTTAGTACTGAACAATGTATGCATGGTTTTTTTTTTAATGGAAAAAACATGATTTTCTTTTTAGTTTTCCAATTTCTTTTGAGAAAAATTTATGTTTTCCGTAAAAATTTATACGAAAAATAATAGCCGGCAAAACAGCCAAAAAATAGCATGGAGGGCGGTAGGTTACCGCCGTGGGGCAGTAAGCTATCGCCGTGGGGCGGTAAGTTACCGCCGTAGGGCGGTTACCGCCGTGGGGTGGTTACCGCCCTCGGGCGTATTTTTCTATAAAAATCTTATTTTTCAGAAACTTATTCATTCGCATCAAACGATAATTTTTTAGTCAGTTTTCATTTTTCTCTATTTTCTTCTTCTTCTCTCTTTGTTCCAAGGATGAATCTCTTTTTTAGTCTTTGCATGCACAGTTGGACCAAGAGTCTCTCCAAGGTATAGAAGATCAACATGGGAAGGTATGGTCTATCTCCAATTGTTACTCTTCGGGGAGTGGTTATTGATTGGGATTTCTTTAGGGCTTGAATCAAGTTTTGGGATCCTGAAGCGCATGTTTTCCGCTTCGGAGCTATGATGGAAGAGATGTGTCCTCTCTTTGAGGAAGTTTGCGCTATTGTGGGTTGCGACCCTAATGGGCTCTTGGTGAGGCATGAGATTAAGACTGGATATCTGAAGTCTTTTGAGTCTCTATTTCCATTCACTAGACCACAAGTCCGGGCCATGGTGATGGAGGATCGAAAGGTAATTCTATCTGCTTTGATCGATGAATTTTTTGAGGCTAAGCTTGACGATCTAGATCAGATGCGATACCGGATGCGGGCTTTTGTGTTCTGTTTATTAGCTGGGTTTCTCTTCAACAATGACCCAGGCTTTGGGGATTTACGATTCTGTCCAATGATTAAGCAAATGGAAGGAATGGGATGTATCGGCGGTATTGTTCTTGCTGAAACCATTCGAAGCCTAGATCGGGCGGCTTTAGGCCATGACAACTGGACAGTCTCTCCTGTCATCCTTCAGGTTGGTACTTCCCTTCGGGTTTCTGTTTTTGTTTCTTTTGTTTGTCTTTCTTCCCTAAAAATAAGAAGGATTTATTTTCAGGTTTGGCTGAGAGATCATCTTCAGATAGTCGCTATTCCTGCTATTGTTCCATACAACCCATCTCAGTACAGGATGCGAAGAATTCTGATTACTAAAAATTTTGTTGATGATTGGACCTCCTGGCTGGTTGAATTAGGTCCAAATGAGCTTAAGTGGTATATCCCTTGGTACAACACCACTGGCTTTATTCAGGCTAATATGAAGCACAGACAGGTCTATCTGCTAGGCTTAACTCACTGGACCTGGTATAGCGCTTCACGCGTTCTCCGGCAAATGGGGATTGATCAAACCATTCCACTTCTTGGCAGCCCTACTGAGTCTCATCGTATTACTACAGGGATAACTCGTGCTGTGGTTGGCACATGGATCTGAAATAGGCATATGGTGAGTCCATTACCTGATCCTTCTGATGTCCGAACTTCTCCTGAGTATCGAGCCTGGTTTATTTCTGAAGTGTGGCCCACCAAAAAGGTTAGAAGGAACGCACTGCTGAGGGAGTTAGAGGGATGGACTGACACGGTCGAGGAAACTGGTGAGGCGATTGTTTTGACTCCTAAAGAGGTAGGTGAGACTTTGGGGTCTAAGGAAGATGCGGAGGACGTTGCTTCAAGGAGATGCAGAGAAACGTAGTGTAGACTAGACTCTTAGGGATTCTTTTGTATCTGAATGAAAATTTTGACTCTTTTTTGGGTTAATGAATTGATGTTTTTTTCTTGCTTTCTTTTGAGGAATAAATGAATGATTATTTAGGATGATTCATCTTTCCAAGCATCTCTTACTTTATCTTTTTTTTTTCTCTAACTTTTGCCTAGACCGCCCTTTCGGGTTTTCGGCCTAGCGAGCTTTTGCTTTAACTTTTGTCTAGACCGCCCTTTTGGATTTTCAGTCTAGCGAGCTACCCATTTTTGCCTAAGCCGCCCTTTTTTCGGGTTTTCAGCTTAACGGGCCCCAATTTTTTCCTAAGCCGCCCTTTGCGGGTTTTTGACTTAGCGGGTTTTTTTTATTATTCTTTTTGCTTCTTTTTTTTTATTTATTGGCAAAGAAGATAATGAATGGTGAAATAATTTTTCATTAATGATTAGACCGGGCCCAAGGAGGGTTGCCTACATATCCCCTCTCTTTTTTTTAAAAGGGAATCAGGTCTGATGTAGTTCCTACATACATGCTCATGCAAATCACACAAAGTATCTTTTCAACTGATCAAAATTACACGGGTTGGTGAACTCCAAGCCATC
Organism: Cnidoscolus chayamansa; assembly: GCA_948266635.1. Taxonomy (NCBI): domain Eukaryota; kingdom Viridiplantae; phylum Streptophyta; class Magnoliopsida; order Malpighiales; family Euphorbiaceae; genus Cnidoscolus; species Cnidoscolus chayamansa. Next base: position 824 of record CAOGCB011318587.1, on the reverse strand, counting down.
TAAATTAGTCAAGATGACAGCTCCGCCGGATAGGATCTTCTTCAAGATGTAGGGTCCAGCCCAATGAGGACGGAACTTCCCACGATGATCTATGATGGGCTATCTAATCTCTTTCAGAACTAAGCAGCCTTCTTTCAACTTCCGGTCTTTGACCCTTTTGTTGAAATATCTTGCCATTCTTCTTTGGTAAGCTTGAGTTTGGTGGATCGCTTGCAATCTCTTCTCATCCATACCCAAGAGTTGTAGATGGTAATTTCTAGCCCAATCCGCTTCGCTGATCTGACTTTCTCGGATAATTCTCACCGACCGAACTTCCAGCTCGATAGGTAGTACCGCTTCCATGCCGTATACCAAAGAATAAGGGGTTGCCCCAGTAGGTGTTCTGATCGACGTCCTGTATCCCCACAGGGCGTATGGTAATTGTTCGTGCCAAGCTTTATGCTTCTGAACTGTCTTTTGTAGAATGACCTTTATGGCCTTGTTTGCAGCTTCCACAGCCCCATTTGTCTGCGGCCGATAAGGTGAGGACCTATGATGCTGAATCTTCTTCTCCTTTAGCAAGTTAGTGAATTCCTTCTAGAAATAAGACCCGTTATCCGTGATGATCTCGAATGGTGTCCCATACTGACAAAGAATGTTGGTACGAACGAAATGAGTGACCTTCTTGGCATTCAGTATTGAATATGAGGCTGCCTCAATCCATTTAGTGAAGTAGTCTACAGCGACCAATATGAACCGATGACCATTAGAGGCCTTTGGGTGGATTTTCCCGATCACGTCTATCCCCCATGTTGCGAAAGGCCAAGGTGAAGTTATCGGATTCA
>CAOGCB011317113.1:0-12689 GCA_948266635.1 Cnidoscolus chayamansa | reverse complement strand
TTGCGGAAATGCCATTTGGTATTTGAGATTTGGGTTTGGAAAATGTGGACGAAATCGAAGTCTTGTCTCACTATTTGGTGCTACAAATGTGGATAATGTGCGGAAACTCTTGCTTTGACTTCTCACGTGTGTAACGGTTCTTTCTGTCCCCTCCATGTGCCTCTTGCTTTTTTATTTTTTATTTTATTAATTATATATAATTATAATTAATATAAATAAAATAATTTATCTATATAATCTATAATATTTGGACAGACACGAAGGGAGAATATTCACATTTCACGAGATACCTTTCCTTCTTTTATTTACTTTTCTATAATTTTTTTATTAATAATATAAATTTAAATTTTTTAAATAAATAATTTAAATATTATAATATTATATATATAATTATAATTACATATTTTATCTTATATAATTTTTTTATAATTTATTTTAAATATAATTTTAATTTTTTATTATATTTAAACTCTTAAAATATAAAATAAATTTATTTTAAATATAATTTTATTCTCATAATTATATTTAAATTCTATAAAATGCACTATACAAATTAAATCGGATTGAAAATTATATTTGAATGGTTGATCGCTTATCATAGTTAAATCACTTATCATACTTAAATCGCAGATCTTACTCAAATTACAGATCATACTCGAATCGCAGAATTACAAATCATATTTGAATTATCACGTATCATACTCGAATCGCAAATCATACTCGAATTGCAAATCATACTCGAAAATAAAAAGATCTACTATATCAATTTTATATATGAAAATATTATATCAATTTATTATATATTAAAAATAAAATTTCTGAAATTAATTGGACTTCTGGTACATATACATAACCTTAATTTAAATGGAAGAATAGATTATAAATAAAGAATTTCCAGATCTATAAATGAAGAATTTCCAAATTTATAAATGATGGAAATAAATAATTGAATAGATTATATAATAAGAAGTATAAGAAAAATTTTAAATAATTGAAATCTAATAAAAATAAAATTTAGCTAAATTTTAATAAAAAATTTAAAAAGTTAAATAAAAATATAACTTTTATAAAGAAGTAGAAATTATACAGATAAAAAGTATAGACTAAAAATAAAGTCTTTAAATGATATAAATAAGTAAGGAAAAATAGATTTTTAAAGAAATATGAACAGATTTTAGGGTTTAGAAGATTAGGTACCTAAAATGATGAAATTAGCTAAATGAAGTAAGAAATATAATTAAGGAAGTGGAAAATAGAGAAAGAAATTAGGAAAGAAAATAAGATGAAAATAAGATGAAAATAGTGAAGCAAATGAAGATAGTAAAGAAAAAGAAATATAAAATGAAATAAATGTTTAAATGAATAAATGTGGAAGAAAAAAGAAATAAAAAGGGAAATATTAAATGAAAGGAAAAGTAAAAGAGAATAAAATGAAAAGATAAAAGAAAAGGAATTAGAAAATAAAAGAAAAAAAAAAGAAAAAAAGAAAAGAAAATGTTGAAAAGTCAAAAAAGGGAGGCTTAAGATATAAATATCAACACTTAGATAAAGAGAGAAAGGGCAGCAGAAACTAGAAAGGGAGCAGATGGGAGAAGAAAGGAAAAGAGAGAAAAAGAAAAGAGAAAGAAGAAGAAGAAGAGGAAAAAGAGGTTAGTTAGGTTAGTTGTAAATCTTCTTAATTTTAAAAGTTATATAAATAGATTTGAAAAAGGGATATTAGGGTTAAAGGTAGATTTTACCTAGAATCTAGAAAATAAATTGTGGTGATTAAAACATATGTTTTGAACTTGAATTAAAGTACCCAAAGCCAAAGAAGTGAGAAATGGATTAAAGGGTGAAAACTGGAAATTAGGTTGTGTGAACAGTAAATTCGTGCTAAGGTTTTGGTGAACCATATGAAGTGCAAAACTGATAAATAATATACTGGTAGAAAACTTAGAATGTTAACCACAAATGTCTAGACATTATTTTGAGAAATTAAATCATTTGATGCATGAAAAAGTATGAAGAACAGACAAAGGTCAAAACTGCCAATTCTGGAATTTCAGAACAGAGCAGTTAATGTTTTAAGTGATTTGAAGGCCATAATGAAGAGATAAAATTATGAAATTTGGCATGAAGTTTGGTTAGGATGTTAGCTAAAAGTTTTGTGTTTGGAACTTTGGCTAAAACATAACTTAAATGGGTGAAAGAGATTAGATAAGGGAGTTGTAAATTGTGATTCTGCAGCAAGTCTGCAGAAATGGAAATGGTTAATTTGGTACTCTATTTGAGTCCAAATAATCTGAAATTTGGAATGAACCTTTAGTTATATGGTATAGAATTTCAGTTAAAATTTGAGCTTAAAATGACTTGAATAGATGGAGAAATGAATTAGAAACACTAAATACAAGTAAAAAATGTACTTTATCGGGTATAGAACATAAGTTGGGTAAAAAGTGACTCAAATGAGTTTGACATGAGCTAAAACTTTAAGAGAACCTTAAATGGTAAGTGATTATGAGATATAAAGTTTTATCACCTTTAGAGTTGAAAGGAGTGAGGTTTTTGAAATCGCAACCAAGTCTTTCTTAAAGTAGTGGGCGTGAAAGTGGACCAAAACCAGACAGTAGATTTTTAGCTAAAGTCGCGAGTGCAACATTAAAAGTCGCGAGCACGAAATGGGTACAATATCAGACATAAACCTATTTTTCAAAATCGCGGGCGCGACATGGAAAACTCGCTGGCGCGAAAAGGGCCTGATTTCATACAGAAACTTTTATGCCAAAGTCGCGAGGGTGACTTCAGATTTCGCGAGCACGAATTAGGTCTTTCATGAGACAGTAACTTTGGAGAAGCATTCGCGAGCGTGACTTGATGATTCACGAGCGCGATTTGCTTCTGTTAAAAAAATTTTGGGAAAAGATAAGACTTAGAACAAGTTTTGGAAAGATATGGGTAGACCTTAATTCATAGTATTTAATTAATGCTGTTGAATGAAGATACTATGAATATTGATATGAGAATGTAATGTGAATAGGTAATCGGAGTGAGCCTATTACTGTGGAACGTGAGAGGATCGATAAAGGGAAAGCAAAAGAAGGTAAATTATAAGGTCATTGTGTAACATTGTGCACGATGACTATGTGTTTAAATAATTGTTATTTGTTATGTGGTAAGTTATGAAATCATCATGCTATTGTGTGCATGATGACATTTTGTGGAATGTGTATGTGTTTGTGAATTTCTTAACATTGTTATTATTTGAAAATTAGGTGAACTATTAACATGTAAATTGAGAACCACTTGTGATAATTGTTATAAAAATGGATTTTTATACATGAGAATGAGAAATGAATTACAAAACTAATGTATGTTTTGTGGTGAATGTTATTGTGATTGTAAATTTTTATTGAAATATGTGGTGAATGAATTCTATGTGAATTATGAAATGTGTTTGTAATGATTGAGTATGGATTCATATGTGCGTGATATGTTGCTAAAGAAAATGGGAATGAGAATATGAGTTCAATTTGCTGAGATTGATAGTAAAGAAGTAACATATGCATATGACTATTGAAACACGAGTTGTGTGGAGCATATGATGATATGAATTCATACAGCATATCATGCATAATCACAGGAAGACCCGTAGAGATGGAGTGGTAACTTGTGATATAAAATAAAAATATGGGAAGACCCGTAGAGATGGAGTGGTGACCCATGCAATAAAAAAAATAGGAAGACCCGTAGAGATGTAGTGGTGACCCGTGATAAAAAGAAAGATGTGAATGATATTAAGAAATTGTTATGGTGCACCATTAAATGATGAAATATGATTGTTGGAGGAAAGAAGAATGATGGATGCATAGCATAAAATGCATTCATATCATGATTTGTGACATTGCATTTTTAAATCATTATGATTGCAATTTATATGAAATGATAATGGATAATGTTCATATTGATTAGGTTAATGATATCTAAGGATATTTGATAAGATATCATTAGATGGTGGATGTGCATGACTTAATTTGATATGTTGTATGCTATATGTGCATGAGTATAACTTACTGGGTTTATACTCTGTCACATCTACCATGACATGTCTCCCACAGAACGATTAATGATTTCCCACTACCTCTACAGGAAACCAATAATCACTCTGTAAGGGATAACTTGGATCATCGCCCTGTAAAAATCCTGTAGAAATTTTTTCGCATTTTCTAACAAATTATTTAAATAATCATCATCCATTCAACAAAAACATTTTAAAATATTCTCATTCATTTCAAACCAAAAACCATAAGATTATAAATCCAAAAATAAAAACGTTTTGAAACATATTTATTAGAGTTCAAATAATACACGCATCACAAAGATTTTTTTATTATAATACTGCCTCTTTTCTATAGTGACAGTTACAAAATTATAAAATATTCACATTATAATACTTTTGGGAAATAACTAATTACAATTCTATCCTCTGCACTTTATCAACAGGCTCACTGTTCACTTTGTTTCCTCTTGTTGCTTTCACCTGCGTTTATATCAGGGATAAACGCTGAGTATAAAACTCAGTAAGTTATACACATATTCACATATAGCATGCAACATATCCAATAAGTCATGCACATCTACCATCTAATGATTTCTTATCAAAACATCATCAAAGTAAACATTATCCTTTATCATTTCATATAAATTGCCTTCATAATGTTTTAATTATGAAATGTTACAAATCATGATATGAATGCATTTCATGTTATGCATCCACCATTCTTCTTTCCTCCAATAATCTTATCTCAACTTTCAATGGTGCACCATAAACATATCTCAATATCATTTACACATTTTTCTTTTATCACGGGTCACATCTTCATCCTCATGGGTCTTCCTGTGATTATGCATGATATGCTGTATGAATTCATGACATTATATGCATCATGATTTCTCATGATTTCACAATCATAAACATAACATTTTCTTTACTATCATTCTCGTTTCATCAACTCACATTCATATTCACATTTCTTTTCTATCACAACATATCAATCATATATAATGCAAATACTCAATCATTATAATTCATCAACCATCATTCTCATTCACATTACAAATTCACAATCAAAATATCATAACATACACACATTTCATAAAATGTCAACATGTATATAGTAGCATGATGACCTTATGAATTACAACATAACAATTTAACAATTATTTAAGCACATAGTCATCGTGCACAATGTTACACGATGACCTCATAACTTACCTTCTTTAGTTTTTCCTCTATCCAATCTATCTCGATCTTCAGAGATGTTTCCACTTCGTGTACCTATTTCACATCACAATGTTTCATCAATAATCATTTATACTTTTCATTCAAAAGTATTTATCAATACTATAAACAAAAGTCTACCCATATCCTCCCAAAACTTGTTCTAAGTCTTATTTTTTCCCAACATTTCTTTTTGACAGAAGCAAGTCGCGCTCGCGAACCTACGATTCGCGCTCGCGAATACTTCTCCAAAGTTTCTATCTCTCAGGTGACACAATTCGCACTCACGAAATCTCAAGTTGCCCTCGCAACTTTGGCACAAAAGTTTCTATCTGAAATCAGACCCTTTTCGCGCCTGTGAGTTTCCATGTCGCGCCCGCGACTTTGCAAACAAAGTTTATGTCTGATTTTTGGACCATTTCGCACTCGCGACTTTGTTCCAGAAGCTACTGTCTGGTTTTTGTCCAATGTCGCTCCCTCGAAGCCTAGTCGCGACTTCAATTTCCAAAGGCAGAAACCTCATTTTTTTTTACCATTCTAAATGCTCTAAACCTTGGTACATTTCATACACACTTACCATTCAAGATTCTCGTAAAGTTTTTGCTCATGTCAAACTCATTTGAGCCACTTTCCACCATCTTAAAATCTATACCCGATTTTGTGTCTCTCTTTACTAACACTTGGTATTTCCAATTCATTTCTCCATCAATTCAACTCATTTTAAATACCAAATTTTAACTGAAGTTTTATACCATTTTATCAAAATTCCACTCAAAATCTCAGGTCATTTGGACTTCATTTGAATACCAAATTCCCATTTTCAATTCTACAGATTTCCTGCAGAGTCACAATACTCAACTCACTTATCTAATCTTTTTCGCCAACTTAGGTTCGGTTTTAGCTAAAGTTCAAAACATAAAATTTTTAGCTAACATCCTAATTTCATACCAAATTTCATAATTTTATCTCTTCATTATGGCCTTCAAATCACTTAAACATTAACTGCTTTGTTCTGAAATTCCAGAATTGGCAGTTTTGACATTTATCTGTTCTTCCTACTTTTTTATACTTCAGATGATTTAATTTCACAAAATAGTATTCTAGACATTTGTAGCTAACATTCTAAGATTTCTAATGGTATATTATTTATCAGTTTTGGACTTTATTTGGTTCACCAAAACCTTAGCACGATTTTACTATTCACGTAACTCTAATTTCCAAATTTCATTCCTTTAACTCTTCTCTCACTTCTTTGGTTTTTACTACTTTGATTCAAGTCTTTAAACCATAGTTTCATCAAAATAAACTTTTACAAGATTCTAGGTCAGATTCAAATTCACCCCTATAGTCCACTTTATCTACATCTATCCATAGACAAGTTCAAACTAGCAAAAATACAACTAACCTCTTTAATGGATTCTCCTTCTTCTTCCTCTTCTTCTTCTTCTTCTTCTTTTTCTCTTCTTCCTTTCCTCTTTTTCCTTCTCTCCCTTCTCTCCCTTCTCTCCCGTCTGCTCTCTTTCTCTCTTTATCTAAGTGTTGTAATTATCTTTCTTTAAGCCACCTCATGCCCCCATATTATTGAAAAGTCAACATTACCTTTTTTATTTTTCTTTTCTTTTCTTTTATTTCCTAATTCCTTTTCTTTTATCTTTTCCTTTCTATTCTCTTTTACTTTTTCCTTTCATTTACTATTTCCCCTTTTCTTTCCTTTTTCTTTCCCATTTATTCATTTCCACCTTTATTTCATTTTACATTTCTTTTTCTTTACTACCATCATTTGTTTCACTATTTTCATCTTATTTTCTTTCCTAATTTCTTTCTCCATTTTCCACTTCCTTAATTATATTTATTACTTCATTTACTCATTTCCTTGCTAATTTCATCATTTTAGGTACCTAATCTTCTAGGCCCTAAAATCCGTTCATGACATACTCAGCGTTTATCCTTAATATAAACGCAGGTGAAAGTAGCAAGAGAAAACAAGGCGAACAGTGAGCCTGCTTGTAAATTACTGAGGTATATAGTTGTAACTAGACATATCCCAAAAGTATTGTAATTTGAATACTTTGTAATTTTTTAAATGTCACTATAGGAAAGAGGCAGTATTGTAATAAAGAAATCTTTATGCTACGTGTATTATTATTTTAACTCTGATAAATATTTTGTAAAATGTTTTTATTTTGGATTTATGATCTTATGGTTTTTGGTTTGAAATGAATGATGATATTTGGAAATGTGTTGTTTTTAATGGATGAAGTTGTTTTTAAAAAAATGCGAAAAATTTGTACAGAAATTTACAGGGTTATGATCCATCATTATCCCTTACAGGGTGATTGGTGATTTTCTATAGAGGAAGTGGAAAATCATTAGTCATTCTGTGGGAGGCATGTCATGGGCAGATGTGACATGTTTATGTTGGTATTAGAGTGAAATTAATTATTGTGTGTGATAACTATAATTAATGCCTTTAGTGATATGTTACATAATTTGGGATATAAGTATTACCTCTGAAATTAATTGTGGTATTTATGTTTTGTCAGGAGATAAAACATAGTAATAGAGAGAAAGAATGATTGATAGAGCAATAATCATTGGGGAGGAAGGAGACGGGAATAACAATCCTCAAGCTGAGGGAATGTTAGAATTTGGGGAAAGGTTGGAAGGAGGAGTTGATTGTTGCTTGTTTAGCCGCCAAGTATACGAATCGCAATGTAGTAATAAAAATATCGTTCCCACGAGGAACGAGTTATGTCCACCTATTACTCACTTTTTTATATTATGTTTGCAATAGAATGGTAATTTGATAAATTCTTTCTTAATCCTTATAAAAAATCTAGATCTTAACAAGTTATCATAGTTATATTTAAAAATACAACAAATCAAGTAATAATGGATCATGCCTTTTTTAAAATCTTTCCCTTAATCAAAACTCGATTTTTATAAAATCAATGTTCTTAAATGCAATCCTAAAGTTTTAACCAACCTCTCGGCCTGTATTAAAAGCATATTATACATCTATATCTAGATGTACACAATTCCTTAATTTAACAAAAGATTAACCTACAACCTTGCCTTTTGATTATTTTAACAAGTGAGATTCAATTTCTGTCAAAATAAGTTAAATGTTATATCATGTACTTTGTTTTAATAATTATCATGCTTAAGAACAAATGTTATATTATTAATTTGAAGAGTTTTAAAGTGTTCAACTTGTTTTTCTTTTAATTGTTTTAATTTTGTTTTTACATTTTTTATTTCTTCTTGTAAACTTTGAAGTGTTACAAAAGTTTGTTTTGCAGACTTTTTTATGTTCAGTATATTCGTAAGATCATATATACCTTTACTAATATAATGTATAACAGAGGGTTTTACTATACTTTTAGTTTCAAATGATTTTAAAAGTTTGTCTAAGAATTCTTTTTGTAAGTATCGATCCTAGACTTGCGTAAGCATTTCTAAGATCAAATTTTGACCTTTTGTACGAACATTTAATTTTTTGTACTTATCTGCAATCAATTCTTTTATAGATTATTCAAGTTCCTGTTCAGATTTAAAATCAGAATCAGAACTTGTAAGTAATTCATCTATTTGTAGTGGTTTTTCATCTTCTATGTTTGTATCATTTTTACTTTCAAAAGATTCAATTAAAAGAGCTATTATTCTATTCATAACTTCTTCTTCTAATTAAAGTTCTTGGAGTTTTTTACTGATTCGACAATACTTAGAAGTATAGCCTTTCTTACCACACCTGTAACAAGTAATGTCTTTCAGTTTCGTTTTGGATTTAGTCTTACTACTTCTAGTAGACCTATTTTTGGAGTATTTGTTTGAACTATATTTTTTGTAATAAGAATCTTTTTCAAATTTTGAATATTTTTTGTATTTATGGGATAACTATATTTGGATGCTTTTCTGTTACAACTTTTCCACAGTCTCGATTGGGATTTGTTGTTCTTATTTCAAATTATTTGCAGAAAGATCCTAATTCTTGATAAGTTTTTCGCATTTTCCATTTTGAATATTTTTATATTTTTAAATCTTGGCAAATTTTTAATCATTCCTTTTGGGTTAGAATAATTAATTCACCATATGTCAACAAATTGTAAGGGATTTGATTTCCAAAGTTTTCTTTAATTTTATTCCTTACTTTATTTCCTAACAATATTGGAAGTCCTACAAGGAATTTTTCTTTTCAAAAAAGTTAGTTAGAGTCTTCTCTTAGCATTACCCTAGTGAAAAAAAATATTTTTGTAATATTAGAAACCACTAAGTTTTTTACATCTAAGATTTGAAAGGAGTTCAACGTTTTTATCCTTAAGATGCGAAAGATCTCCTACGAAATGTAGATATATGGTTACAATCAATGTTGCAACCAAATCTTGGATTGGTTGAGTGTATTCATCTAGAAGAGGCGTACCATCTTCCAAGGTTTGTATGGAATCTAGAATCTCAGATTGTTGTTGACTCGTGAGATAGTAATCCCACCAACCTTTGAGCTATCCTAAGAACCCTGCAATGAGGAGTTCAGCAATAACTCTATCTAGGGTTCCAGTTTGAGTTTTGTAGCCATTGGCTACCATTGTCATCTATTGGAGCAAATTTAAAATATTGTATTTAGATATACTATCTATGTTCTATTCATAGACAGTTGAGGCTTGAAATATACACTGTGTAAGCACAACATGTCTATTTTCCAATCTAATGTTTGGAGTAGTCAACAAAAGAGGTGGATTCCAATTAAGTCTATTAATTTGTAAATTTTCTTGTGTTTTGTATTTCAGAATTTGAAGTTTGTTCCATCATATTTATGCTTCTTTGAGAGGTTTGAGGCATTTCAGGTGTTACTAGGTTAGAAGGGGATGCTTCTAATCTAAGTTGCAGGTTCTTTAATGTTTTGACAAACTCATATTGAGAGTTGCTTTGTAGTTCCTGTAGGCTACTCTTAGATACTTGAAAGGATTTGAAGACTGGAGTTTTTAGTTTATCCAACTTGGTTTTAGTATCTGGTTTCTCTACAAGAGATGTGTTTGAATGTTTTTATAATTGTTCTATTTTTTTATAATTGCTTACTTATGGTATGCAAATAAGCATTTATAAAATTATTTTTTTGAATAATATTTTTTATGTTTGTAGAGTCATCTTCTTGTATTCTTTTGTAAGGGGTTGCATCTACAGTTTGATCCAAATAAGAAATCTTAACTTTTTTTAAGAAGATGATGCTCATACTGAATTGTTCTCCCATCAGACATTTCCTATTCTGGAGTTTTGTTTTTAATTGTAACAGGATTTGCAGTTTTTTAAAACGGATATGAAATGTAGTTTTCAGAAGCATACATTTCAAACCAATAAAAAAATATAATATAAATTCTGTGTTGGTGCACGAATTCATAAAACTTTATTTGTATATCTTTTCTGACTTGTAAGAAATTTTTGCAAAACCAATTTCTCTTTTTTATATTATGCTTGGCATAAAAATGATCATGTAAAAACTGTCTATCAACTTCAAATTTTTTTTCAATCACATTTAATTCGTCTTGAATGTTTTTTGTGATAGCTGAAAAAGTAAGTGAGGTTTGTTTAGACTCAGTTTCCTTTTGTAAATCAGTGTAAACTGGATGAGAGATATTTGAAGAGTAATTTACATTTTGTAAAGAGGTACTTGGTAAATCAGAAGTATAAAATCTTGGTTTAAATGGAGAGTTTGTAACTGAAGAACTTTCTTCATTTTTAAAAGGCAAATTTATAATAGAAGGTAGTTTTGAAAATTTAGTTAAATCAATATTTATTGTTCTAGCTGTAGCGGAATCATCAGAAATCCTAAGACTTCTGCTGAAACTCAAACCAACTCGACCATCGTCATATTGATTTATTTGTTTTAATTCAGTATTTGGTTTGTAGTTTTTTCAACTTCTGCTAGAGCAGAGGCACCTTCTAAGATCCATTCGTCTGGAAATGTTATATATTTCCATTGAATAGATCTAGGAATTACAGTGTTAGATCTTGACAGATATGTTTGTAAAAGAAGTGTTTATCCATTTTTACTTTGAACTTTGTGTTTGGAAGCAAAGGCAGAAATCATAGCTTTGTAATGAATTTTGTAAATTAAAGCAAGAGAAATAAACCCATATATCATTTTGTAGTTATGTGTTTTGATTTATAAAATAAGTGATTTTAAAATATTTTTATCATTTAAAGAGACTATAAAATTGAGGTAATGGTCAAATGATATTGGTCCACTAAAACAAGGTTGACTCAATGATGCTTTAGTAGCAATCGTTAAAGTTTGTAAACTTAGTATCTCTAAGGACTGCTAAGGTTGAAGTATTTAGACCTTCTTTTGAAAGAGGTTTAATACCAACTTGGACTAAACTTATGTGAAGATATTTATAAAGTTTTTCTTTGTATCTTGTTAAAGAACTCTGAGAAAGTAGTTCTATAGTTTCAAAAGGTTTTGAAATCTATAGATCTCTTTCTTTAGTTTTAATTGTGTAATCGGTTTAGAAAAAATATAATTTTAAAACTTTGTATATTTTTTCTTTCTGTACTTTTGAAATTTCCCAATCATCTATGGATTTTTCAAAGTTTTCAAGTATTATTTCTTCACTATTAACTATCATTTTCGTTTTGGTAGACGAGGTAGAAGAGTTTGAAGAAGAAATAGTTTTACACAAAATATGATTCATATTTATATTTGTAAAATATTTTTAAGCTTCGGTTATAGATCTAACTACAGTAGCTAAGGAATGCAAAGGATTCATTGCCCTAACTCACCTTCACTCGACCTTAAACTGGACTTACCACCCAGTTATGGACTTAGTGCAAGGAAACTCATCAGATCTAGTCTCCTAATCTCTAGAACCTTTTACCTATATAAACACAAAGACTATCTTATATATTTTTTGTATTTATGAGATGACCTGTATTTGGACGCTTTTATGCTACAACTTCTTGTCACATCCCCTATGACATGCCTCCCACAGAATGAACAGTGATTTCCTACATCTCTACAGTGAAACCACTACTCATCCTGTAAGGGATAATTTAAAACCCAACCACTCAAAACCTGTATAAATTTTTCACATTTTAAAATAGTTTAAAACTAGAATTATTCATTCTTAAAACCAAATACATGAATTAGTAAATCCATTATTAACACTTTCCAAAAGTATTAACAAAATCAACATACAATTTACTTATATACAACACTGCCTCTATTCTGTGATAATTACAAAATCCATAAAGTGTATATATTACAAAACTCTATTGGGATACATAAACCATACAAATTCTACCTCTGCAAACTTTAACTTCTCTTACTGCTTGTCCTGAGTTCCTCTGCTACTTTCACCTGCGTTTATCAGGGATAAACGCTGAGTATATAACTCAGTAAGCCAAAACCATGCATTTACATAATTTCACACATTCA
>CAOGCB011316354.1:0-11756 GCA_948266635.1 Cnidoscolus chayamansa | reverse complement strand
ATACCAAATCTAAATTAATCAATTCATCTACTTCACAGCTGCTAATATTAGATCCTGAGCAAATTCTGCTGTCATTCCTTTTATGTTTCCTTCAATAAGGTCATTTTCCCAGTAAACAAACAAAGGGAAAGCCAATGCAAGAGATTGAAACTCAGGAGAGAAGAAAGTGACAAACCTTAAAAAGCCGTCGAAAATTGCAGCACAGGAACGTCTCTCAGCTGCAAGCTACTTGTAGGGTTTCTAAAATCAACGGTTTCTAAAATCACTCATATTATATGAACTTCAACCCGCATGGGTCGGCCCAACTACCATTATCAAAATGCGATTTTGATAAAGTCCTTGATAAAGCCTTATATACATACTTTCTTTATCTAATATGGGATTTCGAAAAATTAGTCCAATTTGGAGCACGCTCCGACTCGACTTGTTTGAGTCTGAAATCTAATATGAATCGGTATAAATTTATACATCAACCAAATATATTTCAACATATCACATTTCATTTTTACGAGTTTGAAATGCTTTGGTGGCATCTTTCAACGATTTATTATGGCTCGATCAGAAACATAGTTTCGATAATCAGACTTCTCTTTCTGCTATTTAAAATTAGATTTTTTTCAAAAAGTTAAAATCAGTTTTTTACCATTTTTTAGTTTAATCAATACGTTAAACTTGCATTTTCACATCAACACATTTTATAATTTCTATGATCAACATTTAACTTTTAACATCACCTTAAACATTATATTTACTCATTTCATTCAAGTTATCATTCATTAAACTCGTATACATTATTTGCACTATTTATCTTTCAATGCACCAAAAACTTATTGCGGATTCAACATACAACAATATTTAAGGTGTTTTTCTAACATAAACTCGTACATAACTTGCATTTAACATTTTTATTCATTCACATAAACACATTTCATCACAAATCTATATTATAACCAGACAATCAAGATTCATAGTTCAACATCATTAAACTATATTTTTTGATATTTATTTTTAAAATAAACCCATCACTTAATAAAAATCAAGAAAATACTAATTTATTTTAAATACAATTAATATAGTGGAACTTGAATCACTCCGAGTTTTACTAATTCTCTTTGTGCGTTCGCATCTTTAGATCCATTACTCACTTGTGTGATTCTCTTTCATTCTACGGTGAAATCATAATAATTAAATTAAATTAAAATAAAGGTAAAAAAAATTTTAAATATTATATATTCAAACAAAGTAAAAATAAATAATTCAATTTAAATATAAATTTCAATTTTAATATTTAAATTTAAAATAATCCAAAAAATAAAAAATATAATTATGACACTTTATTAATAAATAATTAATATTTTAAATATTAATATTTTAAATAATCAATAATATTTTTAATAATTATTTTTTATAATTTTATTGATAAATTTTATCGTTATTTTTTTTATGGTCTAATCAAATAATAATGCATTAAAAATTTTCATTTTGATTTAATATTTTTTTATTTGATTTAATAAATTTTTAATTTTATTTAATTTGAATTCTATATTATTAATTATTTTTCTTTTTAATAAAGTTATTTTAATTATGTAATATCTATTTTAATTAATAAAAAATATAATTAATCCATCCACATTAGAAGAATTACTAAATAGAGGACTACTAAATAATTATCTTATCCACATCAGATTTTGTAAGTCTAGTACACAACTCCTTCACATCAGATTTTGTGAACCCAATACATAACTCCTCCACTTACTTTTCCTTATTTCTTATATTAAAAGTATTACTAAAATACTATTTTGGGACTCATATAATTATTTTATTATTAAATATTTACATTGTATAATTATTTTAATTTATATAAATTTATTAAAAATAAAATAATATTTCATTAATAAATAAAATAACTATTAATTAAATTTTATTTATATAAATTAATTTGAGCCAAAATTATTTAATTTTACTATAGTAAATTAAAAAAATTATTATTTTATGAAATAAAATTATTAAATAATAATTGTTGAAGATGCAAATATAATAATTTTTTCATTTTACATTTAAAAAAAAAATTAGATAATAATTTTTTTAATTTTTATATATTTTTTAACAATCAAATTTAAAAAACACATACAAATTAAATTTTCATTTTACAACCATACAAAAACACATACAAATTAAATTTTCATTTTACAACGATACAAAAATACATTTAAAATTATTCATTCAAATTAATTAAATATTTTTTTATAAAAAAATTAAAAATTACATTCACTTACTTAAAAAAAAAAAAACCAAACAGCGGGTTAGTTATATGGCCGACTAAATCCTTCCTTTTTTTGTTTTGGTATCGGATTTATGATTCATCCTTCCATAATCATAGACAGATAAATTCGGATTTAATCTCAGTCAATAAGGACGAATATTGACTCTCAGCGTTGAGTCCAGCAGAATTTACAAATCTTGATACTTCTTTCGAAAAAATTATAAATCAATATACTCCTTCCACCATTCAAATTCTTGACTTCTTATTATTCCTTCTCATACTTACCGCTAAGCTAAAACTGTGGGCGGATTTGATAAGGTTGTCGTCAACTAACGATAAAGTAACAGAGGTTTTGTGTGCTTTTCTGACTCACCAAAATGGACATTAAAAAAGACAAAATTGAAAGAGAGAGCTTCGTGATGTCGCTGATTTTTGGTCACGACGTATTTTTGGACACTTCTGCCCACTAGCTTATATTCTTGAAAAAAATTTAATCTGATTCAATTTAATTTTTAAATAAATTAAATTTTAATTTTAATTTTAATTTTATTTAATAAATAAATAAATTTTAAATTTATAAATATTCAATTTATTAAAATTTAAAATCTCATTTATTTATAAATTTATAAGCTCTCGTTAATATAATTATTTAATTAAAATTATTATTTTAAAATTAAAATTATTAAAATTATAAAATAAATAGATTTTTTTAAAAAAATTTATTATTTTCAAACTAAAAATTTTTAAAATTGTAAAATAAAATTTTCTTTAGAAAATGGACATACAAAATTGAAAGAGAGAGCTTCGTGATGTGCTGATTTTTGGTCACAACGTATTTTTGGACACTTCTGCCCACTAGCTTATATTCTTGAAAAAAATTTAATCTGATTTAATTTAATTTTTAAATAAATTAAATTTTAATTTTAATTTTAAATTTATTTAATAAATAAATAAATTTTAAATTTATAAATATTCAACATATTAAAATTTAAAATCTCATTTATTTATAAATTTATAAGCTCTCGTTAATATAATTATTTAATTAAAATTATTATTTTAAAATTAAAATTATTAAAATTATAAAATAAAGAGATTTTTTTAGAAAAATTTATTATTTTCAAATTAAAAATTTTTAAGATTGCAAAATAAAATTTTTTAGAGATATTTAAGATTTGACTCAATAAAAACTTGGCTCATTTATTAAATGAATCAAATTTAAATTTATTAATATTTACTTCAATTTCTCAAGAAAATTTTATCGAGCCAAATTTGAATTTTTTAAAGTTCGATTCGTTTACATCTCTAGTTTCAATTTCTAAGTCACTAATGTGGTAAAAAAAAAATAAAATTGAGTTAATTTAAAAGTTACTAATTATAATTATAATTTTTATTAATAAAAAATATATTTTATTATATTTAAATTAGCTGAATTTAAATTATTTAACAATGTTTAAATTTTTTAACCCACATTAAATATACATATTTTTAATAAGGTCATATTTAATTCAATTTTTTCTCATCAATCTTTTTATTTTTTAAAATTTTTTTAATAAATATAATTTATATTATTATAAAAAAATATATATATATAGTTATAATATTTTATTAATAAAATAATAGATAAATTTTATTTTATTTTTTTATTTACTCTCGTTAATTTAATAAGAATCTAATTTACTGGACATTAAATGTAATGTGAATTAGAGATGGGAGAGATATACCCTAACTTTTGTCCAACTTTGGCAGCTCAGTCATAACCCAGCCAATTACAGGGGGTTGCGGATCAGGCCTACCAAAATTTTATCGGTTTTTGCCGGAGGTCAATGTGGTGGGCCCGCTGGACCTTGATAATCGAATCTTCTTAAATTTATTATTATTATTATTATATTTTTAATTATGGTTTTTTAAAAAATAAATAAAATTGTAATTTTTAATTTAATTTAATTTAATTTTAAAAATATCATCTAAAAAATTAATAGGAAAAACTCATGTTAAAATTTTACATTTAATTATTTCAATATATTTATATTCAAGAAGTAAAAAAAAAATATATAAGAATAATTAACTATCAGTATTTTTTTATTACGATCACAAATGGATAAATAAATAAATATTATTAATTTTTTTTAATTTATATAATTTAATATTAATTTTTAAAATTTAAATTTATTATTAAAATATCAAATTCATCTAAATTTTAGTTGAAAAACAAACATAATATATTTATTTATTTATTATTTAAAAAAATAAAAAATAATTTAAATTTATTTTACTTTCAAATCTATAAAAGAAATATTTTAATTTAATAGCAACTCATAATTTTTATATTAATTTATAAAAAAATATTGTTATTTTAAAAAATGCAAAATTCTTAGTTCCAAAATGGAAGCACACCCCCACTTTGTCGTATTCTAAGATAATGCTGGTAGTCCGTCAGCCAAATTCATGGGTCCTACCCCGCCGACCATGAACTCGTGTGGTAAGGCATCAGAAGTTTATGAAACACCCGACATATGAGGACATTTTCAACACTAAACACCCCACCTGGTTTTTGTTAATTTCAGAGCTGTCCAGTGCGCCAGTGAAGCTAAACTCACAGGTCAGGACACACGACGATGAGGCTTATCGAGGAGATAATCATAGATATTCCCAATGGAGCAAAAGTGTTCAGCAAGCAGCTTCGAAAAACAGATAAAAATTATCAATTAATCTGTCCAACTAAAGTCCTGCAGAATTTTCCGATTCAGAATGGACATTACCAGAGAGAATTCACTGCATTCGATGGAAAAGGAGTTCAGTGGGACTTCGTGCTTGCTGTTCGTCAGACCGGCAAGTATGATAAACCATTTCTGCGGCCACCTAAGTGGCATGAATTTGTGATGGTGCACGGTCTCTATGTAGATGATGCAGATTATGGAGTGGTCTTTTACATAAATAACGAAGGTAGGATGCAAGTTAGAGGTCTCAGAAAGAGCCCGTATCTCTTGTTTGGTCACGCAATTTGGCATCAGGTTTGAGGATTTTCACTTGGGGTTGGGGTCAGATCATGAATTCTCTTTTCTTTTGATGACTCCTTTGATCACCACCTTCTTCCTTTCTTTACTTGTATATGTATGGTGAAGTGGGGATCATGTTAGTTCATGCAGGATCTTATATTATTATTATTATTATAGTAAGTATTAATATATATATGTGATTAGTGTAGACCTTTTTATGCGTATAAAATATATGTCTTGCCAAAACCATTTAAACAACCTCCAGAGATTCTGAATCATTGATCTATCAAAATCGTACCCAAAATACACTTTAGCTGCAGTTACGCAATCACTGTGACAGACAGCTTGATAAGTTGACTCTTCTTGCTGAACATTAAATAACTCTTTGTCGACCATTAATCACCATACAAATATACAGCACCACCAACTTATAGGATTCAAACACAAAGGAGTGTGCTTTTCTAAAGTGTTTTTCTAACAAATAATAATGCATTAAAAATTTTCATTTTGATTTAATATTTTTTTATTTGATTTAATAAATTTTTAATGTTATTTAGTTTGAATTCTATATTATTAATTGTTATTCTTTTTAATAAATATATTTTAATTATGTAATATTTATTTTAATTAATAAAAAATAAGCTAGTTCATTTGACTCGTGGGTTAGGCTACCCATATCGGGTGGAGAAAAAACAAGAAGAAAAAAAAATATTTCTGCATGACTACTAGCATCAAACGGAGAAAAATGAGTAGTCTTCTGGCTCATTTTTCATAAAAGGCAATGAGAGTTTTTTCTCCGTGAAGAAAAAAAATTGATTAATTCTATGTGATTATCTGAGTGGCTATTTAGTTTTTTTTTAAATAATTTTGACTCAAATTAATTTATATAAATAAAATTTAATTAATAGTTATCATATTTATTAATAAAATATTATTTTATTTTTAATAAATTTATATAAATTGAAATAATTATATAATATAAATATTTAATAATAAAATAATTATGTAAATTTTATATTAAATAATATTTTAATAATGACGAGGAGCGCACGCGTGTGATGTTAAGGAAAGTGTTATTCAATAGTTAGTAGTTTTTCTAATGTGGGTGCTCTCAGGGCGTTATTATGTATGTGGCTTTTGGGCTTCTTGGGACGACAACGCAAATTCCAACGTTCATGTAAGAGAGGTTATTGTGTGCTTTTCTGACTCAGCATTAAATGGAATTTGTAATAAAAAAGACAAAGTTGATAGATATAGCTTCGTGAGGTCGTTGCGTTGCGTTTTGGTCTCAACGTATTTTTGGACACTTCTGCCTAATCATTAGCTTGAATTTTTATATTAAATTTGAATTTAAAATTTAAATTTATTTAATAAATAAATTAATTTTAAATTTATAAATATTTAATTTATTAAAATTTAAAATTTTATTTATTTATATATTTATAAGCTATTTTTATTCAATTAAAATTATTATTTTTAAATTAAAAATTTTTAGAATTACAAAATATATATTTTTTTAGAGAAATTTATTATTTTTAAATTAAAAATTTTTAATATTAAAATTTTCTTTTAAAAGTATTTAAAATTTAATTTAATAAAAAATAAATAAAAATTTGATAAAAAAACTCGTCTCTTTTATTAATAAATAAATAAATTTTAAATTTATAAATATTTAACTCGTTAAAATTTGAAATTTCATTTATTTATAAATTTATGAGCTATTTTATTAATATAGTTATTCAACTAAAATTATTATTTTAAAATTAAAATTCTTATAATTACAAAATAGATAAATTTTTAGAGAACTAAAAATTTTTAAAATTATAAAGTAAATTTTTTTTTAGAAGTATTTGAGATTTAACTCAATAAAAATTGAATAAAAACTCGGTAAAAACTCAGTTCATTTATTAACTAAATTTGATTTTGTTGATATTTAACTCGAGTTCGAAATGAGTTAAGCTCAAACTCGAAAAAATTTTAACGTGCCAAATTTAAATTCCTTAAAATTTAATTTGATTCAGCTCGTTTATATTTCTAGTTTGAGCGTCACTAACGTAATAAAAAAATTAAAATTAAGTTAATTTAAAAGTTATTAATTATAATTATAATTTTTATTTTTAATAATATAAAATTATATTTATTATATTTAAATTAGCTGAATTTGAATTATTTAACAATGTTAAAATTTTTTTAACCCACATTAAATGATTAATAATTCATAATTTTAATAAGTTCATATTTAATTCAATTTTTTCTCATCAATCTTTTTATTTAGAGTGAAATATTTTATTTTCTAAAAATTTTAATAAATATAATTTATATTATTATAAAAAAAATAAAAATATAATTATAATATTTTATTAATAAATAATTGATAAATTTTATCATTATTTTTTTTATTTATTTTCGTTAATTTAATAAGAATCTACTTTACACGTAATTGAATTGGATGTGGGAGACACAAACCCTAACTTTTGACAAACTTTGGCGGCTCAGTCATAATTACACGGGGTGTGGGGCCCCAGGGGAGGGCTTCCGGAACTAAGGTGGTTGCGGATCAGGCCATTCAACTTTTTATTGCTTTTGCCGTTAGTCAATGTGGTGGGCCCCGCTGGATCTTTATGATTGGATTTTCTTAAATTTATTATTATTATTATTATTTTTAATTTTTAATTATGGTTTTTTATAAAATAAATAAAATTGTAATTTTTAATTTAATTTTAAAAATATCATCTAAAAAATTAACATATAATTAGGAAAAACTCATGTTAAAATTTTACATTTAATTATTTCAATATATTTATATTCAAAAAGTAAAAAATATAAGAATAATTAAATATCAGTATTTTTTTTATTACGGTTGGATAAATAAATAATATTATTTATTTTTTTAATTTATATAATTTAATATTAATTTTTAAAATTTAAATTTATTATTAAAATATTAAATTCGATTAAATTTTAGTTGAAAAACAAACATAATATATTTATTTATTTATTATTTAAAAAAATAAAAAAGAATTTAAATTTATTTTACTTTCAAATCTATAACAAAATATTTTAATTTAATAGCAATTCATAATTTTTATATTAATTTATAAAAAATAATGTTATTTTAAAAAATAATGTTTGGAGAATTTTCACTTGGGGTTGGGGATGAGGTCATGAATTCTCTTTTCTTTTGATGACTCCTTTGATCACCACCTTCTTCCTTATATATGTATGGTGAAGTGGGGATCATGTTAGTTCACGCAGGATCTTATATTATTATTATTATTATTATTATACTAAGTATTAATATATATATGTGATGGGTGTAGACTTTTTTATGGGTATAAAATCTATGTCTATCCAAAACCGTTTGAACAACCTCCAGACATTCTGAATCATTGATCTATCAAAATCGTACCCAAAATGCTCTTTAGCCGCAGTTACGCAATCATTGTGACAAACAGCTTGATAAGTTGACTCTTCTTCCTAAACAGTAAATAACTCTTTGTCGACCATTAATCACCATGCAAACACAGCACCACCAACTTATAGGATTCAAATACAAAGGACTGTGCACTCTTTTGATTCAATCCATTTTTTGGTTAAATTGATTTGGTGTTCGGTTTGATTTAATTTATTTGCATTATTAAATTAAAAAATTAAATTAACTGAATTATATATCTAATCCATTTAAATATTCAATTTAGTTTAGCATTTAATATAATATCTTAATTCATGTCTAAATTAGACTTAAATATTAAATTAGACCTAAATCAATATCATATCTCTTGTCGTACCTCTCTTGGTTCCTCCTATCTTTGCTGCTCATTGTTGCTTGCTAGTACATTTTTCTAAGCATGAAGATATAGCATCTCTTCAAACCACTCCAACTCTGATTTCGCATTTCTGACAGTTGGTGTCTTTCTTGTAATCACTAATGCTCTATATCACCAATCATTGGTATTCTTTATTCTGTCCTCCGATTTCACCAACGCTTTCTGTCTTGACCTCCTTTCTCTATCTCTCGTCTCTCTTATTTCTACTCTCGAGTGTGATATATAATATAATATAGAGTACAGTGTAAATGTAATTTAATTAAATAAAGTATATTTTTCGAGATATGTAGAAATTTTTAAGTGAACAATGTGAAAAATTATGGTGAAAAGAAAGTGAAATGCAAGTGAATTTAAATGTGAAAAAATGGAAGCTAAAATTAACTTATTTAAATTATAAATGACATATAGATTTTAAATGCTTATAATTAAACTAAAAATAGAGATGAGTTTAAGTTAGAGTTGAACTAAATAAATTATGATGGATTTGGATTCATTTAAATGGGTTTGGATTAATTAAAATTATGGACCAAAACTTATGAAAAGAGATGGACCAAAGCCTTGGAAGATATGGAGTAAGACCTTGAACGACGAAGGTTAGCTTTTTAATGATGCAAGGAAAGGAAGAGGCCCATATTATGAATAAAATGAGCTGGAAATGAGTCCATTAAAAATAAAAAAATAGAGAAAAAGAAAGGAGAATGTGACAAACTAGTTTGGAAAAGTGGACACTTTGTCCAATAGAAACTTAACACTTATGAGGGTTAGGAGTTGGAAGCTTTGTAAGGGAAAAGGGGGAGGGTCATGCCCAGCTCTCTTTCTCTCTTTCTCTCAACCAGCCTATCGGAACCCTTTTGAAACCCAAAAACCTATCCAACCATTTCTCTTTTCTTTCTTCCACCGATTCACTTTGTATGCTATCCATTTCAATCCTAAAGCAAGACTAGAATAAAAGAAGGTGACAGCCACTTCTCCACCGAGACTTAAGGGAATCAAGACTTTTTCCTCCACCATTCCTTTATGGCCAAGTTTGTGTGTAAGTTGGATTAAGAGTGTGATAGCTCTAGAGCTAAGAAGAAGCAAGGAAAACCAAAGTTTGAAGAAGAAATTAGAGAAAATTTCCAGCCACTTCTATAAAAAGTTTAGTGCAAAATATATTTTGTTGTTAAAATTGATAATATTTATGTTTAACGCTCTAAAATTTTGATGATGAATATTGTCGTAACTTGTAAGTGAATGACCCATTTTTGAGTTGAAATTATAAGAGCACCGAGATGTTATTAATATTTTATTTTATTTGAATAAGTATTACTCATTAGTAACATATAGAAGGATGTACAACCATATAATTAACTCTATAAATGAAAGTGAATTACAGTCAAAATCAGACACACAGAATGAAATACTTTCTAATGAGATAATTAATAAGAAAGGATGTAAAAAAATGAGGATGACGATTAAAAAAAAGAAGCAAAAGAATAAAAAAGAGCAACATATGCAACTAATAAATATTCTAAGAAAGGGGAAGTCTCCATAAAATATAAGATAATATGGATAAATTGGCTATAACCAAAGATTTTACAAATATGATGTTTCAACGAGTACACCAAAAGTAAGTTGCAAAATGCAGCTATATTAAATTATTCATTATCCATTAACAATGATGTACGAAGTTCTCAAATGCAATATATAGTTTATAAATCTTAGCTCCTGTTTGGGCAATAGCAATTTCTCTTTTTTGACTATCAATCTCCTTCCACAAACTATATATAATTTGTTTAGCTCGATTTAGTAATGGCTAAATCAATTAGGAAACTTAGAATAGTTTCAACTATGTAAAAATATTACTACATAAAAATTGATGCTTTTGCTATAATAACACAAACCATCTACTACTTACACCATAATTTCGGCATCCATAAAATTACATAATACTCCGATCTTTTTCAATCCATTAAATTTTCACTTCTATGACAATTACAACTGTATATAGTTGACTCATTTCCCTCGATTCCTCAAACATGGCAAAAGGTGACTTCGAGGTGAATGAAGTAATTATTATAAGCTCAAGTAAGAAATTACTTCATTTCTTGTGACTGCAACATAGTCTTCTCCAACTGGATTTCCATTCATCTGCTCAAACCAAAATTAATGTTTTTCATTTTATAGTAGATTGCTTTCATTTGCTTTCAATTTATTATGTTATGAACAAAAATTGCTTGTAAAGAAAATCCTATTAATGTAAAAAACGAGTAATACTAAGTGATAAATATTTTACCGAAATTTCATCTGTAAATAGTTGGTAAAAGACATTGTCGATGATTTACCGAATATTTAAAGTACTGATATTTAAAATATCGACTATTTATCGACGAATTTTTTCGTAGCTATATTTTTACTTTACTTATAGTGAAAGTAAATGTTAGATATTTATTTTTCCATGTCTTAAAATAATTTAGAATCTATATATTATTTTGAAATTTCCACTTTGATAATAACAAAATTACTACTATATAGTCAATCAAGAATTCCGCTTTTCTATATATTTATTTTGAAATTTTCACTTTTATAATAATAAAATTACTACTGTATAGTCTATCAATTATGCTCAATTTTATCTAGTCAAGCAAAACCCTAAAATAATTTTCATTTGATTATCAAAGACGAATATAA
>CAOGCB011316229.1:0-38312 GCA_948266635.1 Cnidoscolus chayamansa | reverse complement strand
AACGAATTTCATGCTTATTGATTCAAAATTAGAAATTGTGCTCAAGGCAAAAATCAATTTCTTTTTAATTGATTGTAAACTTGGAAGCAATGTCTTGAATGTCTCAGTTACATTACAGGACTTGGCCATCAGTAACTTCTGGCTCTCCAGAGGATGTGCTACCAAAATGGAAGTTGTGTTTCAGGAGGGACAAATAACTGTATAACTAGGCATGTTGCCCCTGCTTTGCGCCAGGTCTTTATTAATAATATGATTAATATTTTCTTATATATATATATATATATATATATATATATTATAGTTTCAAATTACACCATAAGAATTTGTTCATAATAAAATTCAAAAATAATTATCAAATGGAATTACAATTATGATCAGGCAGAGAAATCTTTATGTCACAGTTACTATATATGGTATACAGCATATAATTAATGAGTTATGCTTTAGCATTAGCTTAAGTCTCAAGAAACAAGAATTAATCATAAAGCTCTATTGAATAAATTCTCAGAGACACAGGCAGGTTCTTGAACCCTGTGGAGAGCTAGCACATCGAAGAACATCAAGGAAAATGCTCTCTTCACAGGGAATGCAGAGTTTGGAGTCAGCCGTGAAGTCGTATTCATCCTGAGCTTGATCCAGCAATGCCCTGAAGAGTGGGTGGTCAAGTAAGCTAATTTTGATCACAAACCGTTTGTATTTTTCCCCCACATACACCACTAAATGACCCTTTGGGACATCTCTTGGTATTGACTTCCCTTCATGCGAGGAAGCCCACAATCCCCACTGACAGCAGTGCTCACATCCCGCACAAGGTATCACTCTACTCTCCATCTTACTCGACTTGCTAAAGCATCCCTTTAGAAACTTCCTTTGCATATTCTTCATGTATATATACGTGTATCACACAACACACTGGGAGAGAATAAGTGTTGTGGAAGTGAGAAGTGAGAATTGAGAAGGAAGAAGAGGTGCGTAGTGGGGGTAGAGACACTGAAAGAAAGGGTTTATATAGTGTAGAAATGGGAAGAGCTTCTCTTCTGGAGCTTAATATTAAATGGTTGACAAGACAGGGTAGCTGAGAAGCGAGTCGGATACGGTAATAATAATACTCGGAAGTGTATATATGAGAAATAAAAAAAAAAAAGAAAAAAAAGAATTTATACGTAGTTACATATGATGGTTTTGCCGTGATGTACGTTTCTTCCATTAAAAAAAGAAACGGATTTTGATACGAAAGTGTACGAATTGAAACCTGTATCATTGTATGATTAAAAAGTGATATTAACGGTAAAATACCCACATAGAGAGCAAGCACTTTGTGGGGTTTTCCCAAGTGAGACTGAGGATGGTGCTTGATCAGTGATCTTTCGAAGTTCTCGAAGTTAAGACCCCACAAGTTGAGAGTGGAAAAGATAAGATATGAATAAGTAGGGATGGGATAGGCATCTTGGGCAAAGTGCGATGCCACTTATTTTTTTGTTATATTACCTATTGGATATAGTAAAATATTTAAATTTTTTGCTTGCAGAGAGATGTCACCTTTCTTTAGTTAATTCATTCTTGTGTTCTTGTTGGACTTTTAGTTTATTTTAATTGGATTTTAACAAAGTAATAATATGAACTTGGACCTCTTTTTTGTCATTTCCAGGTAAGGATAGTCTTTCTGTGATAGGAATATCAAGTTCTAGTTGAGTTTCGTAATCAACCAACTAATTATCAATTGAATTAAGTCTGCAATGTTGAGTACGATAAGCTCAGCTGGAAAGCACAATTAGTGGCTGCCATCTTGAGCTAAGCTACCACTAGCAATGTTATACAAACAATCACCAGATCTTTGATCAGCTTTTAATCTAGTTGGATAAGTAAGCTTAGTTTTTATGAATAATATTTGTCCTAAATGATGGTGATTGTTATTTGAAGATTTCAGCAGTTTCTGTACTTTCCGTACAACAGTCTTGGTTTACACAGTAGTAGCATAATGTTTGCCCTGCATATGGATATGGGATGTGTTCTTGATATCTCTGCAATCTGACCATGAATGCAGGAGATGGGGCTATGGCTTATAATGAGAAGGAAATCAAGAGGAGAAAATAATTGAAGAGCCAGAGACGAAGAAAAGTATGGAAATCCTCATTTTGAATCTTACAAGAATCTTTCCAGTCACAACATTCAATGTTTATTTCTGACTCCATCTCCTCACCAACCAAATCCTAAGGATCTAGGTTCGTTTATAGTTATGGCAGGTTCATCTTTTATGTATTTTCTATTAATGCTCATCAAATAACCTTGTTTTTGCATATTTAAGGATTGGAAAGTCTACTCTTGTAAGCAATTATTATGCTTGAATGCTTCTGCAGGTAAGAATATTATTTAGTATTTGAGTTTTGATGATCATTAAAAAAAAGATATGATAAATTCTTTTAGATTTCATATGTTCTGTGCATGATGAATTGATTTTTTTTTAAACCTTTTACTTTTAGATGGATTAGTTTCCTCTCTTTATCAATGTTTCAAGAAGAGACATGGGTCGACATCCTATGCTTGTGTATGAAAAGGAAATAAGAAGGAATGAGAATGTGACAACTATGGAACTAGAAGGTATCTTTTATCCTTTTCTTTTTCTGGTTTTATGTTTGAGAAAAGATCAAGGATTTGAAGCTTTTGAAACCTACTCAAAAGTTGTCTTACCTACTTCAACAAATATATAGAAATATTATATAGAAAACATGCCATGATCCCAATCAGTGGATATGCTAACACAAATGCTCAATTTTTAATATGAATTGAGATAAAAATGAGTAAAATGAAAAGGTTAAAGATTTAAGAAGTGGAATGTCACTTTCACAACCCACTGTCTAGTTTGTAATGAAGGAACTCACCAAAAAGCTTCTGTCTTGTAGTGTGGAAAAGACAAATGGAAATGAAAGCAAGAAAGGGCATACATATTTTCTCCATTTTCTTGATAGGTTTGCAAATGCTGAAGTAATTTCGTGCAGAGATGAACGAAAGCCAGCACATTGGTTCATCCCCTGAAGACAATTGTGGTGTACAGTGGTCGGCTCCAAGGGAAGAAGAGACCTCTTTTGTACACATCATATGAATAAAAATGCCTACAGTTTTGCAGACATTGAGATAGATATAGCCTTTATAAACCTGAGTTGTCCATTTTTCCATTCTGTCAGATGTACCTTTCATTGTTAGACTTGTGTGAACTCTCATGAATTCCAGTTTTCTGAACTTCTATGATTAATCCAATGTGGCTCAAAGTTTTAAGATGAATCATATCTCCTAGGAAGTGGGTTGGATAGATACTGATACAAAGCTGGTTTTATTGATTGACAAGATAAGTCACATCTCACCAGAGAATCAGAAGAGGCTTAATGGACTAACTAACTCTGTCTCTAACTATAAAATGTTTTTCAAGAAATCAACTTATTTTTCTTGGTTTAGTTGCAATATTATTCAATGTATATTTGTGGATGTGGTATATAATAATTTTTAATTTATATAACCTTTTTTTGTAGTAAGATTATACATTTCAAAACAATTACATGTTGGTGTTACATATTTTGCTAAAAAATAAAAAAAAATTAAAAAAAAAGGAAAAAGAAGCCATGCCAGAGATAGATAATTGATTCTATTTTTATATTATTGGATGTTAATTTTTTCTTTTTTAGACCAATGTATAAAAAATATACATATTATTTGATTTGGTTTAATTTTTTTCTATGGACTATTTTTTGTTATGATTAATATCAATTGAAAATTAAAACTTTTTAAAATTGTGCTTATACTTAATGTTGGTTCAGATTCAAAGTCGAGATTTAAATCATTAATTCCCTTTTCCTTTGTTTTTCTTTTTATTTATCTCTTTCTTTGTCTTTCCTTTACTCTCCCTCTCTCAAATAAAATATCTCTGTAACTTCCTTGTAACCTGGATCTCTTATGTTATGTTACTTCCTCATCTCCTCTTTCTTTTTTTCTATATTTGTCTGTATTTCTCCTCATCTCCCACCACCACAATCTCCTCAATCATAACCTACCAATTGATAACTACCATAACCACAACTTAAACATTATCACAATCACAATTGTCACCATGTCACACGATGCATCTTCTTTTTGTCATCATCAAATTTCATTGTCTGCTCGTTCTTCTCAACACCAACAAGCATAACACCATGCATTGCAACCTAAAAATATCCTGCAACCATGCGAACCTATGAAATTCCATAATTTCTTCAAGTTTTCCTCCAAATTTATGAAGGTTACTCTTATTATAAAACCTCAACTTGGAATCATGAGGCCCTAGAGAATAGTTGAGTGACCCGACATCAAGGGGGAGCAAACAGAAGGACGGACATAGACTAACCTAGTTAGTGAGAGCAACCGTGAGTGGCTTGGCTTCATGGTAAAACAATCTCGAGTTTCTATCTTGTCTCCTCTGTTATGCGATTTCAGGGTAAATTTAGGTTTGATCGACTTAAAGGACAAAGTAGAGGAAGAAATATCATGAACAAGGCGAGCAATGGCCTTTATAAAGTCATTGATGATTAAAGAGCCTAGCTAGAATCGAGGTGATAGAACTTTGAGTCTTTCAAGAGTGTTGCGTTTGTGATAGGAGACATTTTGAGAGAGGAGGTAAAGAGGCGAGAGAAAGGAGTGAACACTTGCAATGACAGAGTACACAAAACAGAGTGAAAATAATAATAGTCACTTTAAAGAAGTATGTGATATAAGTTAAAATAAAGAACTGTATCATTATAATTTTGAGAAACACTGGGATGAAATTAGATGAGAAGCGGAGAGTGGAACACAGTGTTCAGTAGGGGGGCACAGCAGCCACCCATGGCCACCAGAGTTCTTCCAGAGCCCACAGGCGGCCGTGAGGCGATGTGATTGGATCTCTCTCTCTCTCTCTTCTCTTGTTTTGTAGTGAGAGGGGTTTGCACGTGCACTTCTCAGTTGTTATTAGCTGGCAACTCTGCAGGGATTATATATTATTGAGTTGAACCACTCACACCCATATCTTCCCGTAACTCCTCCCCATGCTTCCTCTTGGGAAGCATTGCCCCTCTTTTTTTTAATGATTTAGAGTGTCAACTCATGCTTTACTACATTTTTTCATTTCGGTTTACCATTTGCACTTTAATTCATTCTTAGTAGGTAGCATTTCTATCTTGAATTCATCAAACTGATATGAAGAGTGTATTCTTGTCATGGTTCAGAAAAAGTATGTATTCTTGATGCACAAAAAAGATTATCAAATATACCACTAATAGTAAATAAAAATAGTAAAAGATCTAATAGAATCCTATACAAATTATGTTCGAGCATGTTGCATTGCATATTCCCTGGTTGTGGATGAACTACCAACAACAAGAAGCAGGACTTAAAAGGAGAGTACTGGACTCCTAGCCCTAAAAGACACAAACTTCGGCCATACTGGACTACCTACCTACTATATGAAGCTGGCCTACCTATCAACTCAGCCTAATGGCCTCCAAACAGGGCAAACTTCGGAAGATTCTCGACAACTCTTAATGTTCTTATGGGTGGAGATATTTCTGTTTAACTTACAACTCTTATTGTTGATTCATTTTAACTTATTACAACTGAATAAAGTTATTAATGACTTTTAGTTCAATATCATTGAAGTAATATATAATATTATATTTCACATTCCACTGAGTCAAATGAAAAAAAAAAAAGAACAATCATGAATCTATTTTAACATCTCTTCTTACAGCAAGTCTAAAGTAAGAAGATTTTGTTTAGTTTTACAAAGGTAAAATATGATGAAACATTAGATGGTAAGCAGAGAAACAAGAAGTTATAAATATTTGAGTTGCCCCTCAAAGTTTCATTAGACAGGAAAATAGAAGTTGCAAACTAATTAGCTGTCATTCATTTTGAACCATACTATAGCCTTGTTGAAAAGTTATTTGAATTCGAAATGTGAAAGAAAGATGTCGGATTATTGAATTCGAAAAGAATGCGAGACTGATTTGACATCAGTGAGAAATTCAAATTGGAAATCCATTATGCTTTTGAAGAACTCCGCCTAGGTTATTCATTCCACTAGAAAGATGGTGCTTCCCCTTTAAGGCTGGTAGAGTATGGACAACGAATCACTCTCGTCCATTGGATTAGAGGTCAAATTGCACACTCAAAGTAATAGAGAATTTTCATTATAGTTAAATTCATAAATTAAAATCATATTTACCTTTTCAAGATGGGAAATTAAATAAATTCAACATAAGTTTATTATGTACACGAATTATTTTGTTACTTTTAGTTAAAATTTTATTTAATTCTTGCAATTTGACAAATATTAAATAGTCCATAAAATTGTAGTTTTTTACGCATATATTTGCTATTGATTTTTTTAAGATTTATTAAATTTGATTTCCAATATTAGAATGAGATTAAAAGAGAATAACTCAATGTTTTTTTTTTATTTTGATTTTTAGAAGATATTTTTAATCATTATTATGATTTTTCTTTAGTAAGAAAAGGCAAAGAGAGGATAAAAAGAGTAGAGAAATCCTATAGTTTTTTTAATAAACATGAGACCTCAAATGACAGTGACATGTATTTTACATAGAAATAAAAAAAAAATTGAATTGATCTTACAAAATGAATCGAATTGGTTTAGTTTACTAATTTAAGGGGGCAAATGACATCTATTTTCTCAATCACATGTATACATATTTGGTTATAATCAGAGGTTTCACTGCATATATGGGCAGAACAGACAAAGGGCAGGTCTGATAACTTTGTTTCTAGTTGTGAAGTAATGATGAATTCTTGCTTGTCAGCAATAGCTAGAGGAAATGCATCAGCAAGAGTTGGAAAAGAGCAGAGAACAGCGAGTAGACAATGGAAAGCTAGGTTAAGGCCAAAAAAATAGTTGAATACCCAGAAAGTAACCGGAGCATACCTATTACCTACCACGACTAGACTAGGGTAGCAGTTCAAGAGGATTCTAATGACGATAAGAATGATGATGGGAGTGGGCAACTTTGACCATGCTTTGCTTGGTAAAATAATATTTGAAACATATTATAGCATATTCAGGGGGTTGTACAGAAATGATAGAAATTCGGTAAATAAATGAACTATGGGTCTAAAATGCAGAGTAAAAGCAAAGGATAAGCTTACCCGCTAAATTTGCTGTGAGTTTCTTTTAGGATGTGTTGGATTAAATCTAAAGGGGCCCCATCCAAACCATATAAATTTGGAATAGCAAATGCAGTTGCAGCTGAAAACTACAGGATCCTGATGAAGAAGAGACCCAATTTCAAGAGTCACAAGTCATACTGCAAGCCTTAAGAGCAACCAAGATGAACTTAGAGAAATACATACCATTATACATATGACTATATGAGAATTTCACATTGAGACTGACATGATTAGAAACATCCACTAAAGCATGTGGCAGATAAACGACAAAGCCCAAAATATGTAATTGTAAGCCTAGTCAATATAAAAGGGCAATTACAATCTGGAACACTCAGGTTAGTAAAAGAGAAGGCTACACTTGTTTAAGCATCAGTTTGCCATATACCCGGCTATTACACTTGGATATTTTAGGCCACTCCCTGTACAACATTCGCCACATTCTGTGACCAAGTATCATTGCAGATTTTAGATCATGATGCTTATGTGCATGGCAAAAGAAAAAATAAAAAAAATGAAATTGAAGTCAAGAAAGATGAAACATAGCTTTTTTACAACTAAATATCCTACCATTATTTTAATGCTTACTGACAAATGGGTCTTCAAGTCAGTTCTTCCTACGTATGTATCTTCCACCAGGAGTAAACCTAGGATATGGATGAAGTGTGGCCAGTTCACAAATTTGGCGTATAACAGACTTTGGTAAGGGGCGCATTGCATGCTTCAGCTTTTGTTCAACCTGCATTAATCACATTAACCTTGTCTAATGTTTGCTATGCATTAACCAAAATTTAGATGAGCACAATTATTGTCGTGATTTACTGAAAGATTGTAAAATAATAAATGAAAAGCAAACCATTCTTAAGGTGCAGTTTATTTCTGTAAGTAAAACTGAGCAAATAACTGCATCAAGTTTATCTCAATATTACAATCGAGTACATAATTTAAGATATGAACATGCTGAAGGATGGAAAAAAGAAAGACAACACAAAACACGTTTTTCCATTCATCAAGTCTATTGCACACTTTGCTTTGGCTATTGTATCTGAAGAATAAAATGCCCTTACGAAAAATCAAAATCAATAAAAGAAAACAACCAATTATGCAAACCACTAATTATATGAAGCAAATTTTAAACGACAAGTGAAATAATGAAATATTTTATTCGAAAGATAAGCACGACGACAATGACACAAGTGTAGGTCAGGTGAATGGATTCTCTAGCCCTCAACATTGCTGAACATCCTGTGTCCTAAAGACACAACGGAAGTATCTATTCATGCATTTACTCGAGCATTTCTAATTCCAACAACTATTGTGCCCTTATTATAGCAATATATCCAACTCCTGTTTACATGAATTTTTGCATATATTTCCTAAATCTACAGTTTTAATTCAATATTGAGATGAGTTAATCTTAACAAAAAATCGAGTAGTTTGATTCAGCTTAGTTGAGTTGTATTGAAAAGAAGAATGGGGGGTATAACAACACTGGGTTGCCACAAATCAAGTGCAGAATCATTGGTGGTCAAGCTCCTGAAAGTAGACACCAAGCAAGGGAAGAGAAGAGAGCGTGCAAGATCTGTCAAGGTTTTCCAAAGCCAGCAAGAAACTCGACGCACAAATGCAGGAGTGCATAAAAAGCTAACAAGGACTAAAAATGTCCAATAAACTTTTGCAGAACCCATGGCTCTGAAGTCATGATCCCATGCATTCCAGCACAGTGCAAACGGAGTTGAGGACATGCATTTTGGCAAAAAGATTTCCTAGTACCATATTGAACTCGCAATAATGCACACGGAGAATTTTTATTTTAGGAAGATCTATCATTAAGTTGACTTCAGCACTCAGTCGAATTAATTTATGCTTTGTGCTGCATCCATAAGTATTAAGAAGC
The DNA here is from genome assembly GCA_948266635.1 of Cnidoscolus chayamansa. Classification (NCBI taxonomy): domain Eukaryota; kingdom Viridiplantae; phylum Streptophyta; class Magnoliopsida; order Malpighiales; family Euphorbiaceae; genus Cnidoscolus; species Cnidoscolus chayamansa. The sequence continues at coordinate 29,233 of CAOGCB011316229.1, read as the reverse complement.
AAACGTCACTGTAGGAAGGTAATCAGAAAGCTGACCTCTTTCTTGTTCTGTTTTAGTTTCTGCTTCTGCCCAGAGCAAGCTCTTAGAAGATTTCTCCATTTATCCTGCCAAATACACAATTCATAAACAGATTTCAATTTTCATTTTTTTAAAGAAAAAAAAAAAGAATGCATGATTGGATGAAGTAATGAAGGTACCCTCAGATCTACAGGTGTGCGATGTGCAGATGATGAGAAAAAAAGCCTTTTTATATCAGTCCATCTCCCAGTTCCATATTGAGCAATACCATCAATCAACTTCATCACCTCAGAAAGAGTCCACATCCTTTGATGTTTCCTTCTGTCAATACTCCTTTTAGATTTTCTTCTCTTTGCACAGTCATATTCAGACTCAGATGCAGTCTCTCTTTCATCACAAGATTCAGGAACCTGTGTAGCAAGACACAAATGAAACATGAAAATTGTAGTGTTGTACAAAAACTAATTGCGGAGATAAAGCAAGAAACCACTTCTAACAGGGATGGAGAAAAAAAAAAATTTTCAACTCAATTTATGATCCTTTTGAAGAAAAAACCCAAGTGTATGGCCAGAATAATGAAAACACAAGCATGCATGGACATGTGAGATCCTTGTCCTATGTAAATGCAGCAATCCATACACTGCCAACAAGAGAGAATGGAAAGAGAAAAAATAATGCACCAATAGAACATGCACTTGCGGCCACACATAACACAGGAGTTTCAATCTTCATTCTTGAGGGAATGATAAAAAGAACTAGAGTGAATAGGAACTGGTTCCCTACTGAAACATGTGGCCGTTTCTTTGGACGTCCCCTCTGTGGACGAGATTCAAATGATGCTTGAGTGCTAGTTCCTGTGGAACACTCCTCCCCAGGAACAGATTTGGACCCTTTTACATGATGAAGTTCATTACACAATTCAGCCTTCAAACATTTATCCTTTGAAGCAGGAGAAAAACTTTTTTGTCTCCCACTGATACACTTTGACCTCAAATCTGAAAGTTTTTCATCCTCATCCAGTGTTTCTTGAGTAATAGTCTCACTTGGAGACTCTTCCTTGGTCAATGTTAGTTCCAATCCAAGATGATCATTATGGGATCTGATAGTCAAGCATTTATCCTTAGAATCAGCAGCCAAGATTTTTTGTCTTCCAATAGCTTGTTTGGACTTGGGAACTGAAAATTCTTCAATGTACCTCCTGGTAGGCTTACGCAATCTCTTCTGTCTGAGAAGAGCGCTCAGTTCACTAGTTTGCTCAGGTTTCTTTATATTATCATCAGATGACATCCCACTTTCTAAAGGGTTTGCAGCATCCACCTCATCAAGATTTTCTATATCATGTGCAGTAGTAAACACATATTCCTGACATTGATAATCCCATTTGTCCTCAGATGAGTCAGTTAACTCACATTTGACTGTCTTCTCAACTGAAGTATTCTTGCATTTAGAATCTAGAATAATTGCTACTGATGATTCTGAAAACCCATGAATTCCATTGCTACTTCCACTATATCCTGGTGATTGACTTTCTGCATTTGAGTTTCCCAAATGCAATCTTCCACGAGGAGCACAATCCAGGTCAGAAATCTTGTCAGCCAATTCAATGTCTGCATCCAGGACATGTTAAAGCTTAAAGGAAGCAAAACTGCGAGATAACTTCAATTTTATGTAACTGAACTCATAACATGATATGACCACAGTATTACCCAGAAGAAGATCTGCACATGCCCCAGAGATGTCATTCGCAGCATGAATATCATCTACTTCATCAATTTCATCCAGCAGCCCATCAAGAACCTACTAAAACACCAGTCATCAGATCAGGATGATTATGGTGCAAATATAAATCCAAGTGCCATGGAAAAACAAATTTATGTATGTATGAAGCAGGGGCAGGGGAAGGGGCTGTTAGTATACTCTTTTTTTTTTTTTCTCAAAGAGAATTTTTTAAATAATAAGAAGGAAACATAACAAATTGACAAGAAAAGATACACACCCCAAACTCTAATTCGTCTTGTCCCCGAGTGCTATTACAATCCAGCCCACCTTATCACCAAGAGGGGAAAATATTAACAAAATAACTTACAAAAGAATACCAGAATGTAATAAGACCTAAAAGCAACTGTTTCCTTAATTTGTTCCACATGGTCATGGCATTTTCAACCTATGGATTTACACAGAATAAGAGACTAAAACATTAAAGAATATAAAAAGATGCATTTGTTTCCTGTCATAATTTTGACATACTAATGAAGAAGGAAATTGATCCTTATTACAATTAAATCTCAAAGTATGTAATTTGACAAGAAAAGTATCAGCAGAAAAGAAGAGCAATAAGCTACTAGAAAATTACCACAATTCCTTCTTAGGCCATACTCAAATCCATAGGAAAAATCCTCAATATCCAACTGTTTCCATGCATCACCATCTACTGAGGCATGATCAGATTTAGGCTCTGGAAGTAAACGTGGAACTTCTACTGCTTTATCTTCCAATGAAGGAACAAAGGATTCATCTGCTTTTACCTGATAAAGAATACAAAAAAAGACATGAATATAATAATATAAAAATTCCATTCAATGGAGAAAATTTCAAATCTGCAGTTGTTGTCTAAGAATATTGCTTGTTTGCAGGAAATATTGGAAAATCATGAATTGAAGGTCATGTAAATCATATACCTAAAAAAAAAGTTCTTGAAAACATGCAATATATGCTTAATGCCTAGTATTGGACTGTAAATACAAGCTTAAGCAACATGACTCCATTTCTCTTGGTCAATAAAAAAAAATCAGTAATCAGTTCATTGGACATGGTTTGAACCAAAAAGGGAGAATAAGAATAGATGTTTCTAAAATATTAGATCTTTAAAGGAAAATTAACAACCTACAACATCCCCTTCAAATGAATAAATAAATAAAACTCTTTTATTTGGTATCAGTTAAAATTGGTGCCATACTTCAAAATCGCTCAGAGTCCCAAATTTTCCTTTCCAGTAACATTTTGCATATATTACAGCAAGAATACCAAATGATTTTCAATGAAGCATTTAAAAACACTTATACTAGGATAGTTATCTTTCTCCAATTCAACTAACTCAACTAAACTTCAACTCAGAACTAGCAAGGGCTCAATACAAGGATTCTTTTGACCAACAGTAACAAATTCTTTTCTTTCTCCAAAGTTCCAAAAGTTTGATTCTCATGTAACCATCTTTGTTCCTAATAAGAATCATCAGATAAATCAACAAAACTAGTGCAGCCATATCATTTTCTCCAACATGAAAAAAAGAAATTATGATGAAACTTTACCAATACACAACATAATTCCATAAATTCTCGATAGGCAAGTAATGCAAGAAACTCAAGTATTAATGGTCTCCTTACTCTTTGATATTTCATATTGGCAAACTTCTTATTCAAATTTCCTTCTCAATCCATTTCCAAATAAACGACATCCCCACTACAAGAATGGAAAAACAAAGTGATCAATTACTCTCTTACACAGGCAATCATAAATGACCAGTTAGAAAATAAGCAAGCAAAATGTATCTCAATTGTCTAATTGGCAGCACCATACAATTATTACAAAGCTCAAAATAGTAAGGATAACTTCTGTAACATCTTGCAATCGATTTTACTTTGAGGAGATCAACATCTAATAAGGTTCTAGAAATCTATCTGACTGCTAATACTTGCACAGGATAGACATACCAGCCCCACTGGAATTACAGTAATACACAGCAATCCACTGGTAATGAGGAATCGCATTTTGCATTATAGGTTTCCAACATTTTAAAAATCTGAGAGTTTCTCCATGGCCTTCTCAACTCCATTGCTAACAGTTCGATGCTTTCTTCAGATTCAAACCTCATACCATAATTCTCCTTTTCAAGATCCACATGCTAAATTTCCTAAAATAAGACCCGTATTTTACAATTAATCTAGAGGACACCACCAGCTTACTTGCTTATCCAAGGAAGTGCTACAGGCATAAGCATACTGATAAATAAATTACAATCAATATTTAATAACTTAATATCATATCTCTCACCTGTGGTTTGAATATATTTAACATAGTGATTTATTTTGCTAAGACGTTAAATTATGTGTATTCTAATATTGTAATGACCAGGAAGACTATATAATAAGAAGTCAACACTAAGATTATCCATTCATTTTAGCATTAGCATGGATTAGAGTCATTAACGCAAGCAGAACGGAAATAATAAGCAAGAAAATACATAAATTGCTGTTTTATTATTTAATAATTTATTAGAACGGGTGATTGTTAAAATGATGGTGGAATGGAAGAAGAAGAAATGTTTGTGGGACTGCTTGGGTGAAAAATGGAGTAGTAACCAAGCTGATGGCAAAACGCAACTCATTATACATATGACGCAAGGTTGTTACAGACTAACGATAAAACTAAAAGAAAATAAGTAAATAGAATGTATAACGTCATCAAAACTATCTAAATATAATAAACCTCACAAAATATGGTAACGTTTGAATTTATTTTTACTTGTCCAGTTATTTCACTTTGATAAATTGAGAGAAAAAAAAATGAAAGAAAAAAAAGAAACAGACGGTTTGTTGGGATATTGAAATGCACAAAAAAAAATTCCGATGCTCTGATGAGATATTTGAAAATGCAGGTCCATTAAATGATTGCTAATTAATTTTATTTTTGGGAAAATAGTTTTTTATTACAGGGAGATTAAAAAAAAAAAAAGTGAACAGCCTAATCAGTTCAGCAAGCAGAGCTGAGCTCATCTACTAACAGACGAGGAGAAACAAGTAATTAAAGTAAGAACTTAAAAATAAAATTTCCAAAATTTTCTCGGGAATCAAACAGACAGTGGATAAGAAAAGTAAAGCAAACTTTTAAAAAAAGTAATAAAAAAATACCTCATTCATCAGCAGCGACGAAATCCCTCACAAGCTCAAACCGGCCGATCTCCCACAGCATGCACTCGCAGAATCTACAGATTCAAACCAAAAAATCCTTGAGAAAAAAAAAGCGAATCACGATCGAGCAAAAGAAATTGATAGAAGGAGATAAGAGTGCAATAAGAAAAAGAAAAAAAAGAAGGAGAAGGAGATCTGACCTCAGAGAGAGAAAGAGAGAGAGTGTGTGTGTGAGAGTGTGGGAGTGTGAGAGTGAAATTCGAGCGAATGTTCGAAACCGAAAAGCTCAAAACCGCCAAAAAGCGACACCAAAGATGAAATGCAAAAGAAGAAAAATGAAAATGCAAGCGTAGTGACGGAATCCAAACGAATTCTGTTAAACATTTACAACATAATTTTCTTCTCACGTCCGAAAACAAGACAGACAGTGACAATTGTATAAAAAAAGGTAGATAGTGAATTGGAAAATTAATAATTTAAAAATATGAAAATATAAAATAAGCAAAAATAATTGGTGTATATGCAAAAATTATTTATTAATTTATGATTTTATATATATATATATATATATCAACATCAATATCACGTTCACATGCTCTTTTTTTGATGGACGTCCACGTCGACTCAACCAGCTTGTCACGTCCTTAATAAGGCTCATAGAGAAACAAACCTTTTAGGTGCACCTATAACAATATGGAGCTTATATATTTAGGTGCCTTGTATAAAAATACATTTAATAATTATTATATTATTTTAATTTTAATAAATATAAATAGATTTTTTTTTTTTTATAATTATTGGGGATAAGAAAAGCAAAAAAGAGAAACTGGCTGAGGTATCACCTTTTTGGTACCAAAGGAGAAGTGCCCATGGTTAGCCACGGCTCGCCCTTTGATTTGGACGTGTGAGCGAGCTGGTTACGTAGATTTAGAGGCTCGAGGCTAAGTGTACGGCTACAAATCCATCAACCAATCAGATCAAAGAGCCAACACTGACTGGGACACGTAATGAATCTCATACGTCAAAGGATCCATAAATGGGTTCTTGAACATTGAAGCAGAAAATTCAAGAACTGCTGGGCGGAGAGGGATGGGATAGTGAGAAACAGAGGATGTTGAGTTCAAGCATAGGGCGTCCGTGCATGGCAAGAGAGGATATGTTTTAATTAAAAATATCACTATAAATCATAAACACACGTACAGAATCTTTTAAACAATTCAATTAAAAACCCATTAGGATGTGATAAAAAAATCATAAATATATGTTAGGCAATAGAGATTTTTTTTTTCAATAAATGAAACGGACGAAGAAGAATATTGCCAGAAGATTAGACCAGCAAATTCACCAAGAAAGCGAAGTTAAAAACACGGGAAAAGACGAAAGAAAAAGAAACGAGTAACAGAAGGGACCTACAGCTACAGTGGAGCTGCAGAAAACTTCTCATATTTTTGCAGAAAAAGAGATGGAGAAAGAAACTTGATTTGATGGGTTTAATGGGTCTTAGCTAAGAGAGCTACGGTGAGAGCAGAGCAAGGATTAAAAAAAAGGGTCATTTGATATTCCATAATGGTGTTATTCGATGCAGAGATATCGTTTTCACAGAGTTAGAAAATAGAAAAAGTATTCCCCATATCAACAAGCAAGCCTTTCGTGGGCTGGAGTTGATTTCAATTCTATAGAAAGAAACAGTTTATGCTTGTGTAATGAAATTAATTTCACCTTGACCCGATTGACTTGTACAATGAAAACGTATTCCTTCTCACCCAAGACAAAGACTTGGACTTTTCCTTTCTCACTTTCCCTCTTTTAGCTTCCAACTCATTTTCTAATACCCCATTTACACCTGGATGCCTAAACTTGGTTTAAAGAGTCATTGGATGAATCATTTTGATTTTATTTTATGGTTTTCATTTACTTAGGATCGTAAGCTAACTTCCTCCTCTAGCTGCCGTGTAAGGACTTCTTGTTAATCGGGGAATGCTATTTTGCTAGTCATTCTCTAGCTTTTCGAGGTCTTATTTGTGGCGTGTCGAAAAAGGGAAATTTTGTAGGAATTCCTCTGAGGTGTTAGTTTTTTGAAGATTTGCGAATTTGCTGTAAATCCAACTTCATGGTGTTGAGAATTTTGTGAAGTTTAGGAGTTCGGTTGCTGCAAATCTGACTGGAAAGATTTAAGGTGAGTTTTGCACCATATAGAATTTTGCTTGCTGGTTAGTGGTCTTTCTTGTATGGTTGTTAATTTGGATATAGAAAGGTTGTATCTGGAGATTGGATTACTAATGAAATCAAACATTTTGAATGATAGAAGAAATAAGATGTATTGAGCAGTAACCATTTATTCTTTTTTGTGTTTGGTATGTGTTTGTGTATTTGTTCATTTGTCTGCCGAATATTATGTTTTTGCTAGAATTTCATACTCTTCTCAAAGGAAATTGCTAATCCATGTTCTTCTGGTAATTATCGACGTTTTCTTAATCTCTAGATCAACAGTGAAGAAATTGTTGAAAGTGAATTTGTTGGGGGAAAGAGGATGAAGTGTTTCCCATTTTACAGTGGAGACAAGAAGGATGAACCAGATACTAAGAAGCCTGTCTCCGTTCAACCCAGGAATTCTAAGTTGACTGATAGTGAAGTTGGAAAGTCTGTGTCTGGATTGAATTCCCAAAATGTCTCAGGCAACAGTATCTCTCAAAGACATAGCAACCTTAGAGTGTTCTCAGTTTCCGACCTCAAGTCAGCTACCAAGAATTTCAGCCGTTCTGTCATGGTCGGGGAGGGTGGATTTGGTTGTGTCTATAGAGGTTCTATCAAGAGCACAGAGGACCCAAATAAAAGGCTTGAAGTTGCAGTGAAGCAGCTCGGTAAAAGAGGAGTGCAGGCAAGTCTTCTTTTTCATGTTATAATGTTCTCGTTGTTTATCCTCTACTGGCAGCACCAATCCCTTTATGAGCGATCAGGGTGAGGCCACAGTGTTGTTGAGACTGAATAATTTGATGGGTTTAGGGACATTAGATTCTCCAAGCAATTTAAAATAAATTATCTGTAACACTTAAAGGGTTTCATTTTCATGCTGGTGACATTATTGGTTTGCCTATTGGTGCTGATATTAGACGATCTTTTAAGCTAATGATAGCGTGCAATTGTTTATCTCTCTATTTTATGCTGCCGAAACCTTTGATCCCACCCTGTGGTTGTCAGGGGCACAAAGAATGGGTCACAGAAGTGAATGTTCTTGGGGTCGTTGAGCATCCAAACCTTGTCAAATTAGTTGGCTACTGTGCTGAAGATGATGAAAGAGGAATTCAGCGCCTTCTGATATATGAATTTATGCCTAATGGAAGTGTGGAGGATCATTTATCTGATAGAGCAGAGACGACTCTTCCATGGACGACAAGGTTGCGAATAGCTCAAGATGCTGCTCGTGGCTTAACTTACCTACATGAAGAGATGGGTTTTCAGGTACAACTTTAATTTCATTTCAATACATTTCAGATCTGCAATGCATTTCATAGTTTCAAGATTTCATTTCAATATCAGCTTTTAACAGTTGGTAAATTTACACTGCATGTGTGCTACGTATACATTACACTACACAAGCGTCCTCTTTTTCTCATTTACATTTTCTTATTTTCTACTTTTCCAATAAATTACACAGATCATCTTCAGGGATTTCAAATCTTCAAATATCCTTCTAGATGAGCAATGGAATGCTAAGTTATCAGATTTTGGATTGGCTAGATTGGGACCTTCAGAAGGACGGACTCATGTTTCAACTGCAGTAAGTTAGCACAATATTCTCTCTCTAACACTTGTCTTAATCCCTTCACAAAAATGACTCAAACAGAAATCAGACCATTTTTAAGGATGCATATTCAAACATGAAACAATACAATCTTAAAATAATTCTCCTAAGTTCCTACTGTGGAAGGATTATTACCATTTAAAATTCTTGAATTCTTACAATGCTAGATTCCTGCGAGCTATGCCTTTGGAAACTGCACAAATAATGCACTTTCGAACTATTTGTATTGATGAAATTGGCGACTTCCATCAGGTTGTAGGAACCATGGGATATGCAGCACCTGAATACATCCGAACTGGACGTCTAACAGCGAAGATTGATGTATGGAGCTATGGTGTCTTCCTTTATGAACTTATTACAGGTCGAAGTCCTTGGGATCGAAATCGACCCAAAAGTGAACAGAAGCTCCTGGACTGGTTGAAGCCATTTCTATCAGATTCAAGAAAGTTTCCTCATATATTGGACCCAAGGCTAGAGGGAAAATGCCCCCTAAGGTCAGCCCAGAAGCTTGCAACTATAGCCAACAAATGTTTACTAAAAAACCCAAAGTCACGTCCAAAGATGAGTGAAATACTGGAAATGGTGAATGGAGTAGTAGATGCATCATCAAAACCTGCATGTCCTCAACTATCAGTCAGGAGCACAATGTCTAAGGACAGTACAACCAAAAGGAAAAGAAAAGCATAGTGTTGGATTGAGTGTATCGGTATTATGATTTACATCTTTTTTTATTTAAAAATATATTATTTAAAAATCCCATTGAAATGATTTATAGAAATTGACTTGTAATCTGCTAAAGAGGGAAGATCTCCATTGAAATGATTTAAAATTAGAATTATTTTGTTCATTATTGGAGAGAGAATATAAGCACTTCCCCTATGCATTCAATTTAATCATAGATTAATATTTTATTAAATATTAATATTATTTAAATTATAGACAAATAATATATTATGTGCTCATATAAAACAATAGACACTCTTTTCATTTAATTAATTTTTTTAAATATAATTATTTTCATACATTTTATCATATTTAAGTTGATTTCATTTAAGTCAATGCATTTTTTTTTCTTAATTTGATATCTTATTTGCATTATTAATATGAGTTTTTTTTTTTCTTACATCGAAAGGTAATATAAACATAAAAAAAAATGGACGTTGAAAATCCACCGATGTTTAGTCAATTTAACATGCATTATTTTATATTGAGTTTATTATTTCATTAATCCGTTAATATTTTATAAAGTTTTGCTATGTTTTATAAAAAAATATGAAGAAATCTTAATAAAATTAAACTTTATGAAATAATTACTATAATTTTTGTTTAGTGAATTATCACTATTAATATCAATATGCTTATTAATAGATTAATTAGAAAATGATGAGAATACTGATGTAATAACTCGTAATTCTCTCAATAAATTCAGAAGCAGCTAATTAATACGAAAAAGGAAATGAAGAGAAAATACCTCAATCATGTAAGCTAGAGAAGATTGCGCTCCTCTCTCTCTTTCGCTCCTTCTCAGAATTTTTCATCATCTTCCTCACGCACACACACATTCTCTCTGTACCTTTTCTCTTCTGTTGAATCGAAGCTGACCAGGTGAGTTTCTTTCATTTTGTTGAGTGATTTATATCCTTTATATTTTCATTTATTTTCTTTTGTTTCTATGTGTTTGATTCCTTGATTTAATTACTTGCTTTGAAGGGTATTGTTTGCTGATTTAAAATAAAGGGGAATTTATTTCCATTTGAATCTCAGTAATCCATTGTATATTGTTGGCTTTGAGTGTTCTTAGTTCATATCTTATTGGCTTGCTGAAGTAGAAGAAAAGGTCGTTTAAGTTTTTATTATTTTTAGAGTATTTAAAATCGATTCCTAAAAGTAATTGAACCATTTCATTTTGAAGCATAAGACCCTTTAATCGAAAAAAGTAAAAAAACAAAAAAACACTCCCCTTTTCAGAGACATGCTTATGCTAACAAGCTTTAAGTTCTTACGTTCTCTAGTTTTTAATCTGGTCGTGGGATCCACCATCAGTGATTACTTTAAAGATTTTTTTTTTTTAGCGAATCTAATGGTCGGCATCTGATGGCTCATATGAGCTCGAAGTTTCTGTAGCTACACACTTGTTATTAGTGTCTTTGATGTTAACACAATATCATGTTATTACTGGACTAACTGGAGTAGCTAATGCAATTATTCAGGTTTTGGGTTGGAGGGATTGTTCGAAGGAAATGTCTATACATGAGCAAGATTCGGATGTAATCAAATGGGGTCTTCGTATTCTTGATGGGGACCCACCTTTTTATTCAGGCTATTATGATGATGCAATACAAACTGGGGATGATCATCATGGACATTATAACAGAGATCTTGATTACATATTAGATTTTACAGCTGTGGATAGTGATGAGATTATAGCCCGCATGCTGCAAGATAAATTTTCACAGGTAGCTATTGCTGAAGCCTCTGGATACTCGCCGGCTAGAGAAGAGCACTTGCAAACATCCATTCATGAGTATGATTGGCCTGGTACATCAACTAGGAGATACAGTTCAGGTACGCGGTGAAGCTTCTGCTTGTACCTTCATTTTCTTGGTAGCAAGTTTCCTTAGTTCTGATTGGATGTTTATATTGTGCAGGCCAAGAGTATAATAGTCATGAAGATTCTGATGATGTTGCTTCTAGTTCATGTTCCAGCCCTGATAACAGGGAGGAGTACTCCTATTCTCCAGAATTTACTGATGAATATGAACTTGATGGTGAAGTAGGCAAGAGGCTGAATCAAATGATTCCTATCCCTGTAAGTTTCACTGCTTTAAATCATTGTGATGGCATGTTTTTTTGTGTTAGTGCGACTAATTATGCCCTGGGCCTTTTATGTTGTCTTCATTATTGTTTACTGACTGTTCAACTGAGTTAACTTGAACAAAAAAAATTTAAATTCCTTTTCGATTAAGTTTCAGTAACTGAATAATAGAATAGAGATGGGACAGAGCATTGGGATACACATCCAGTTCACAAGTATTTGTCCAGTGTCTGAATTTTAAAACATGCTTTGGTAGTGGTAACTTGCACTTGCAAATTCATTGCAATTTAGTAATTTAACATTTCTGGTATTATTTCATTAGACCTAATTTGAGAATGATTATCCGGCTGCTGTATATATAATGAAATCATGTATAACTGAAGATTATTGGGCGTGGCCAACAATTACCAACAACAATAACTGAGCCTTGATTCCAAACTTGTTGGGATCTGCTATATGGATCATTTCCGTCACTCATCTCCTTTGGAGATAAGCTCCATGCCAATATCCAAATATTGCAAAATTATCTGCATGACATATTTGCACAAGGACACATTCAATTGTCATGCTTTCACTTGTATAGAATATTCTTTCTATCTTTTTCTCTGAAGGAGATTAAATAATCTGCCCTGATTTTCAAGATTTTGCTGATTAGATTTTATGAATTTTGCTTATCCTAAATTTGGCATCCATTCTGTGTAGCATGTTCCTAAAACCAATGGAGAAATACCTTCAATTGATGAAGCAACCACAGATCATGAAAGGCTTCTTAATAGGTAATGAACTTAAGATTTGTGATTTCATGAGCATTCTCAATAAATCATAGTAGAGCCTATGGCAGATAGCTATCTTTTATTCGCCACTAAAAATTTATACCAAGCAGCTCATATTTCCCTATATGTCAATTGTAGTAAATAAAGTCCTTCAAATATTCACATTTTGTTAATTAAGTCTAATGAATAACTGCCATTAATGCACGAAGACATGCACATTAGTGGAGAAGGACGAATATTAAAATCATTAATTTTATAGAGGGTCAATTTTTTGAAATCTTCCAGTTCTACTTAGTGAAATCATAAATATTTAATTCTAGATTCTAATATTGTTTGAATAGGGAATTGCGGATATTTAAATTCCCTTTCAATCACCCTTCTGCAGGCTCCATGGCTATCTTATCGTTTATCATTTTTTTCTCCTTTTCTTTTTTACAATTGTCTCTCTGAAAAGAGAATTCGGATTTGATGGGTTAAAATCTATTGGAATGGTGAGTGAAAGGGAGAGTAGGGTGGGTATGGTGGTGTTGTTTGCCACCATCACTGCCTCCTATACTTTAAGGCTGAGGAAACCAAATTCTCTTCAATCTCAAGAAACCAATTTCAACACTCTACTCCTAAGAGTTTGACAAGCTTCAAATTGTGCTCATCAAGTCCAATACCGAGAGTGCCTACAAGTTATTTGTCAGTGAGTTTGGTGGCTATTTATAATTGATGGTTGGATATACACTATGACAAGTTATGTAATGCATTTGATGTGCATGATAAAAATTCACTTGCTGGAGACCTTGATGAGAGAAGTTCCAAAAAAGTATTAAAATTGCTGGCAGTCATGGCTAAGAAAAACTGATTATTGCAGGCTACTTAACTGAGAATTTTAGGGTTTGTGGATTGTATCTGATCTAATGATGCAACAAGAAGAAAGGGGAAAAAGTAAACATGGGAAGGTTGCAGTGGTCAATGTATATTAATATTTAATTAGAATTTAATAGAAACTCAACAGATTAGCCAATTTATGTTTTATTTAAAGTTTTTGTTTCTACATACCAGTAACTAATGGTGTGTATGTTCACGAGTTAATGGAAGTTATCAAGTGATTCGATTAACTATATTTTAATTGTTGAAGTGTTTGATTGATTGCAATCAAAATATAGGCAGCTTTGACTAGTTATGAGTTTTGCAGCTGGCCAAATAGACTTTTGGCCTTTAGGTTAAGCAATCTTTTCTGTAGGCATTTTTTGAACAAAGGCTGCTTCTCTATGTGAGCAAAATTATGCAAAACCTTAAAACTAATCCTGTCACATTTGAGTTTTCTTTAGGTTTTCTCTTGGCCTATTATTGTTATAATTCAGTTGTCAATTGTATTTTTGGATAACTTGTTCAGTTTTCTTTCTTCATCATGATGTTTAGTACCTATTGTTATATCTATGCTTATATTTTTTCTTTTATCTAGATTGCAGTTATATGACTTTGTTGAGGTGAAGGTTCAAGGGGATGGTAATTGTCAGGTTAGTTTTTGGTTGCCTTTTTCTTTAGTCTATCTTCTAAGTTAACCATATTATTGTTGTTGCTTGATAAGCTGATCTATTATAAAGTACTGATAGAACTAAATTCTTATTATTTACTGGTCTGACTTCTTTATTTTTCAGTTCCGTGCTTTATCAGATCAATTGTACCACAAACCTGATCGCCACAAAGTTGTGAGGAGACGCATCGTAAACCAGGTTAGCTTTATTCCTGAACTTGTTTCATTTGAAGTCATACGTGTCCTGATAGAATTTTCATTGTAATTCTTTTTAATCATCAGCTGAGATCTCAACCTGAGATATATGAAGGGTATGTTCCCATGGAGTATGGTGATTATTTGAAGAAGATGTCCAAGTATTAACACCACTCTTTACTCCTAGCTAAGTATAAAGAGTTTTAGGTTCAGTATGTTGATTCTAATATCCTTCAATTTTGGGCTATGCCAGGAGTGGTGAATGGGGTGATCACGTCACATTGCAGGCAGCTGCAGATTCGGTACGAATAACAATGATTGTTTTTTATTGTTTGTGGGGAATACATGGCCTGGTTATATTGAACTGCGACTCTCGCCTAATATTTTCTTAGGTGTACCAACCAGGCTAAGTGTGCTACATACGGATAAAATGAGGAGATCTATTCCTCTATGAAGGACAGGGATTTTGTTTTATTCTTAAGAGTAATGATTGATAACTGATGTTATGGTGCTATAAATTGTTCCCTCGATTAAGCTATGAAATGTTTGAGGTTTGGTTAAATCAGGATGCCATTTGTCATATGTGCTTTTTTGGTTTGAAGACAAGAAGTTCGGTAATTATGTACTTCCATATCATTAAAAAAGTATCGTTGTGAATTTGTTCTATTCTAACACTGCTAAGTATCATTGCAGTACAGTGTGAAAATACTTGTTATGACGTCATTTAAAGATACCTGCTACATCGAGATCCTGCCTATCAACCAGAAGTCAAAAGGAGGTAACATTTTTAATTTTTCGCCCCTGTTGTGCAGCGGAAGCTACAATGACATTTTCCTGAGATCTATTTGCTAGTTCTATCGTTTCAGTTGTCTGGAAAATCTAAAATCTTTCCTTTTAAATTGCTCTAATTGTTGATTTTTCTGATATCATTTCAATTGTATATTACATTTTACGTTTAATGGTAATAAATGTTAGATAAGCTTGACCTTACAAATTCTAATTAGATATAACAAGGACAACAATAATAATAATTTTGTCAGAAACTCCATACTTTGGGAAGATAAGAAACCTGCCATGTCAATTGTTTTCTTGGCGGCTTAATGGAGAGCATTAAATCGGAAGTTGTCACTTCTACAGTTTTGTATTATACTTCATATAAACACTAAAATTGAAACTCTAAAACTGACAATTACATCATAGTGCATGGAAGATTAGAAGTAAATTGTTTGGAATTATTGATGATGACTTTCTTTCTATCAGTTGATCTGCAATTAAAGGTTCTTTTCTTCTCTCTTTCTCCCTCCCTTCAAGCATAATGCACTATGGATATTACCATTGTTTCTCGAGTAGGAAGTAGGAATGCTCATGTGGACTTTGTTCTCTATATGCAGTAATTTTCTTGAGTTTTTGGGCAGAGGTACACTACAATTCAATCTATTTTCATGGAGGTAACATCTTTTTCTTTTCTTTTTTTGCTTCATATCTATTTTCTCGGAAGGCATAAGTTTACTCTTGAATCCCTCCTAGGAGCTAATTTTCCAACTACAGCTGTGAATTTAGTGTCAAATTTTGCTTCATCTGATATATAACAAGACTATGGTTTTAGGTGAATAATTATGGAAGTGTGAAAATTAGCCTTCCTTTGTATCCATAGGAGATTGATGCATCTGTTTTCATGGTCTTCATTTTAGATATAACTTCTAACGAGCACAGAAAGAAGAAAAAGTGGTGGAGTTTTGGGAATAGACACTAGATATGGCTGGCTATTGTGGGCTGAGCAGGCTTTCGCTGCAATGGCTGCAACTCCATTGTGTGTGGTCATCTTGGTCAGGGCTTTCTTGTATTTTGTTAATATATAATTTAAGCGGCAAGGCTTTTATGGATTAGTATATTTACTCGTTCCATCTAAGTTTCCATGTCCAAATTTTGCAGGCAGGCATAGCGTGCCTGACCTTTCTATAGAGAAAAAGATGAAATCAAACTCTGCATACTTTGTATTCTTTGGTATATGGTGACAATCAATTCTGATTCTATTTCTCGTCACTCCGACAAAATCCTGAAGTCTTAACAAAATAATGTAAAAAAACAAATAATTTAGGCCTGATTTTGCATTCCCATTTTCGGACAAGTTTATAGATTAGTGGGCATTATTTAGTTGATTTTTTTTTTTGGTATTTTCAAGGCCATGAAACTAGCAGCACATAGTGAGATCTTTTCACACCAGCAGCTGAGCTGCACACTCCCCCATTTCCATTACAGTAAGGAAAAGCTTCTCTTCCATGATTGCAAGCTCGATAATCATTGACAGTCCCAGCAACGCCAACTTGTGTGAGATTCTTAAAAATAACTTGCAGAGAAAAAAAGAATTTCAGAAAACTTGAAAATGGGGTTATTTTAACAGCATTCATTAATGGTGGGTCCAGTTTTACGGCATCATGGTCCCCAACACCGCAAATTTCAGACCAAAATGGGACTCATAAGCCCCTTCAACTCCAACATGATCAACCCCAAAAGAAGAAAAAAAAGAAGACATTTGATATTAAAAATTAAAAATACAGAGACACAGACACACTATGACCCACCACCCAAAAGCAATACTACATATCTATTATATATATTAAATGGTATTATTTTTGATATGAAAATAGCCACAGCCTATATCTTCTGCTGATGAGTATCGCTCTCTCCAAGTATCTCCTCGTTCTCTAGCTCCTGCTGACTTTCACCAGCCTCCTCGGCAACCAGAGCCGCCGGCTGCAGCAACAAAGCAGTAAACGGCATGTGCCGATACTCCAAGTCTAGCCTACAGCTCGGTGGTGGTGGACCCAGCCCGAAGATTCCATGCCCAGGACCACCTCCCAGTCCCAGTCCCACGGGTTGAAGCTTAGAGGGAATGGAGGGTCGAGAGAAGGAAATCGGGGTAGGACCAGCAGTGGTGGAGACGGGTCCAGCAGGGATGGTACCCGTTCCAGTAGCAGCTATGATGGAAGGCTCAGCTTGACGGAGAAGCCACTCTATGGTCTCACCATCAGAGCGGTGGCCAAGTTCTCGAGTCAACTGAAAGATCCGAGCAGCACAAAGAGCAGGCATCCGGACCCTCCGGCCCCTGCCATTAACTTTAGTATGGCGGTCTTTGGAGACGGAGTTGGAGGATTTTCGAGCAAGTTGGGTGCTCCTAGGCTGAGAAACGGTGGTGGGTGGTGGTGTTCTAGAGTCCATGATATGATTGGCTGTGAGAGATGATGAGAACAGTGAGAAAATTTTAGGGTTTTTATAGTAGAAGAAAGAGGTGGTGGTGGTCGGATAAAGGCAAAGGAAGTGGGGCTCGGTGGATTCTATTGACCCCACAGAAAGGCCATAGAAACTGATGAATTTTATGAAATTTGTGGGGCTGCGGTGGGTTCCACTCAAGACTCAGGTTCATGGGGTTGGGTCCACTTTATAACTCTTATCTGAGTTGTTTGTGGGCCCCACCAAGCTTTTGGACAGGGCCACCACAGTTCTAAACTAAATGTTTTAATATGTCCACTCTATCCGGACATGGTTTACCATTAACGGGTCACTTTTTTTTTTAGGATTTTTAAGTAGTTAGTGTTTATTTATATTCAGTGAGCCATTTATAAAAATTTTATCAAGAATTATTTATTTTTTAAATAAATTAAATTAAAACTCAAATTTTAAATTCATTTAAAATTATAGATATTTTACTCGTTAAATTTTAAAATATCATTTATTTATAACTTCATCATCATAATTTATTTTATAAAAAATAATATTACATATGATTTTATTTTTTTAAAATATTTTAAAAAATTAAATTAAACTAGGGTAATAATTTAAAATTAAAATAAAGTCATGCTTGAAATGTAATGAAAGGATTACACCGCACAACCACCCCAAGAAATATAGCCCATCAATTGCATGACTTAGTTACTTAGTTGCTGTAAATAAAATTATTTTTTATTTAAATAAAAAAAATTATCTTTTGAATGGTACTTTGGACTAAAAATCAAAAGGTGTTTTGTAGCATAGTCCATAGACCACTCTTTTCAACTCTTCAAGTTGATGAAATTCCTCATCCCTATATGAGTATGGTCCATTGTAGATTTAAGCCCAAACTCAGGCCTTTCTTGTAGCATTCATATGACATTGCAAGTATGGTCCATTGTAGATTAAGTCTAAAATCAAGACTAAGTCGAGCTATGCATATATCTCAAAAGGTATCTATCTAGCTAGATGACACAATTAGTATATTCTCTTTGATTTCTTCTCATGCATAACCCAACAAACAAGAAGAGGCAAAAACAGGTACGTAACGTAGTTTATTGCTTCAATTCGGCAAAGCATATGAAAAAAGCCTAAATGATTTTTATTATTATTATTGTGATAATAGCAACCGATTCTAAACAAACATCTTTCAACCTCTCTTAGATCAACCCAAAGGGTAAAGGTAGTCTTCATATATAATTTTGTTTTTTTGTCTCTGTCAATCTCAAGCCCTCAAAACAAACATTAAAATCTATTTCATTTATATCAAGACAAGTGAAATAAAGCTGTAATTTTTTTGACTTTAGAGTGAAGATAATTGATGGGTATGTGTTCATTTCTAAGTTGTCTGAGAGGAAAGAAGTTTTTTTCTTATTGGGAAATAGAATTATGATCAGTGGTTAACTATGATTTGTTATTTTTTACTTAAATTATATTCAATATATGTATATACATAGAAACCAAGTTTGTCTGCCATACTTTCTGCAATAACTTGAATCCAGGAATTAATGGCTAATACAGAGATGTCTCCGGGGAGCTCCATGCATGGAGTCTCAGCTAAAGAACAAACGTTTGCGTTCTCAGTCACCAACACAGATATCCCAACAGACACCACCGCTAAATTTTCTCTCCCAGTGGACTCAGAGCACAAAGCCAAAGTATTCAATCTTTTATCCTTAGCCAACCCGCACATGACCACTTTTCATCTTTCTTGGTTCTCCTTCTTCACTTGCTTCGTCTCCACATTCGCTGCAGCTCCTTTAGTTCCCATCATCAGAGACAACCTAAACCTCACAAAAAAAGACATAGGTAATGCTGGGATAGCTTCAGTATCTGGCAGCATATTTTCTAGGCTTGCAATGGGTGCAGCCTGTGACCTATTAGGTCCTCGTTATGCTTGTGCCTTTCTGATTATGCTTTCTGCACCCACTGTCTTTTGTATGTCATTTGTTTCATCTGCTGGAGGATATGTTGCTGTTCGATTCATGATTGGATTTTCTCTTGCAACCTTTGTTTCATGCCAATTTTGGATGAGTACGATGTTTAATGGCAAGATCATTGGGCTTGTAAATGGAACCGCTGCTGGGTGGGGAAATATGGGAGGTGGGGCGACTCAGTTGCTTATGCCTTTGCTTTACGAGTTAATTAAGAAAGCTGGGGCTACTCCTTTTACTGCTTGGAGGATTGCTTTCTTTATTCCTGGATGTTTGCATGTGATTATGGGAATCTTGGTTTTAAGTTTAGGTCAAGATTTACCTGATGGGAACCTTACCACTTTGCAGAAGAAAGGTGATGTTCACAAGGATAACTTCTCTAAGGTCAGTCTCTCTAGCCACTATTTTCTTTGTGTCCAAACATGACATTTGTGATTATGTTTCAAATTAGGACATAATTTCTATGTGTATATATATATGTAGGTTCTTTGGTATGCTGTGACAAACTACAGAACCTGGATTTTTTTCATTCTCTACGGAATGTCGTTAGGTGTGGAACTCACCACTGATAACGTTATCGCCGAATACTTCTTTGACAGGTTCTATAACCATGATCATGATCATGATCATCCTCCAGTAATTTAAATTAAATTATTCTATTAACATAATGATGATGAGTGTTACTAATAATTAAGCATATAATCTTTGTCCATTATAGGTTTAACCTCAAGCTTCGGACAGCCGGCACCATAGCTGCCACCTTTGGAATGGCCAACATAATTTCTCGTCCAGCCGGCGGTCTCATGTCGGACATGGCAGCACGACGTTTCGGCATGCGCGGTCGCCTCTGGAATCTTTACATCCTTCAGACACTTGGAGGCATATTCTGCATCTGCCTCGGTCTTGCCAACTCCCTTTCTCTCTCCGTTCTCTTCATGATTCTCTTCTCAGTAGGTGCCCAAGCTGCTTGTGGTGCCACCTTCGGCATCATCCCCTTCATCTCTCGTCGTTCTCTCGGTATCATCTCCGGCCTAACCGGTGCAGGTGGCAATTTCGGGTCTGGATTGACGCAATTACTGTTTTTCACGAGCTCAAGATACTCTACAGCAACTGGGTTATCTCTGATGGGGATAATGATCGTTGCTTGTACGTTACCTGTAGCGCTTGTGCATTTCCCACAGTGGGGTAGCATGTTCTTGCCTGCAACAAAGAATGTAGAGAAGTGTAGTGAAGAGTACTATTATGGGTTGGAGTGGAATGAAGAGGAGAAGGAGAAAGGGTTGCATCAAGGGAGCCTGAAGTTCGCCGAGAATAGCCGGTCGGAGAGGGGGCGGCTGTTCGTTTCTGCAGTTAACCGACCTAGTTCTGCACCTGGTAATGTGTAGGGATCACATTTAGCCAATGTTGCGCGTTTGTTCCTTGCAGTTGGATTGGCCTATGTTAATGGACTCAGCCCATGAACAAATTAATTATAAGACTTCAGAATTTCTTCTCCCTTATTCATACACAGTACCCAGTAACCCAAATGAGTTTTTGAAATCTGTGCAATGATTTAACAACATAATATTAACGAAGTTATAATGGTAGGAAGGTTAAAATATGATTAATGATTGATGGGATTTACCGACGGTACATGCCGGAACCCTAAAAATGTACTTGAGTTGATGAGGCCGTACAAGGAAATTGGTGAAAAAACCCTGCAAATGGGGTTAAACATGAAAACAAATTATTAAGCATAGTAGATCACAAGGGATGGCGACCCATCGATTAAAAGGTTTCCTAAGACCAAAAAGGACTAAAATTAAAAACTGCTAGCTTTGCACATGGCAGGACCCATTAACAGGATGTCTGACTTTCCTTTTGGAATGGGGATGGTACAACACAACAACAAGCACCATCATCACTAATTTTCACATCCATTATCAAGAATTTCAAGCTAAAATACCTAACCCTAGCTATACCATCTTAAACCACATCTTATATCCCACTACACACATGCCCCTAATCATAAATCCCACCCTTGGTATGAAGGGACAATGGGACACCACCAATCCTTTTTTAGTTTAATTGTTTGTGGGTGAGCCTGCCTTTTGCTCCAACACTTGGTTCCTGTTGATTCATTGGGTATTTTTCTTTTTTAAAATTTGAAATGCAAATGGCAACACTAAATGGGATTGGAGATCTTGGCAATTGTGAATTACCCTCTTGTTGTGATTGCCAAAATACTCGTAAATATATAGCTAGGCATGTTTTTTTTTTTTAAATCAGGAAGATTCCATGGCTCCAAACAGTGATTGCCTGTGAAAGGGCAATGCAAACAACTAAATAATGTACTAATGATTATGTGATGATAAGTACATTATCCTTTAAATTCTACCAAGTGTTTGATTATCTATAAGAAGAAAAACTATTGCTCTTACGGTTGAAAACATTTGCCTAGGAGTTGATTCAAAAATCACACAAACCCAATTTTCAATTTGCATACTCTTTCCCCTAATAAATTTGAGAAACTTTTCTGGTCAGCAATAGTAAAAGACAACATCATACTATGCAAGAACATGTTTGATACATCAAATTGAGTAGTGGATCTCATTATACATTTGGTATCCTTCCATGGAAGCGAAAATATAACGAATTAATGAGGTTTTAATTTTGTAATACTAAAATTGTCATTACAAACTTAAATAGTTGTTGCGTCTCATATGTCTTGAATATATCTTTAAATAAAGAATATCATATCAGAAATTTTCATTGCTAAAGGACTTGCTTATAGCTGGTATCAACTCTAGAAAGACTGAAACTGCAATCTTTATGGCAGCAAAAAGGATACAAGTTGATGGTGGTAAAATATACATATTTTGTAACAAAGGAATGGGTCCTAGGCCTATTTCTAATATTTGAGGAGAAATGGCAGGATCATTGGTCCATACTGTGTCTTCATATGCTGCACCATTCTCCCCTGACAGCTGGTGGATTACAACGGCTACTGTTAATAACTAAGGCCAAGAGAGAGAGAGAGAAGCCTCAACCTCAACCCAACCCAGACTAATCATAACCTCAAGTTGAGATCTTCTTCATCTATCTATAAATACACACCAAGCTCTCTCATCTCTACCCTTTATATTTTACTGCTACTTCTTTTTGCAGTGACAGTGTATATATAATATATAGTTTTAGCTCATTTTCACTCTCTCCCATTATCAATGGCTGACAAGCAAAGAAACACCAGCTTTAATAACCATGCTGTATGCGAACCCTGCAGATCGTTTGGCCAGAAATGCAGCCATTTGGTGAAAAAGCAACGAGCCAAGTTCTACATTCTCCGCCGGTGCATAGCCATGCTTATTTGTTGGCATGAGCGCGAGCGTGGAGATCCCTGATTATGAACCACTTGCCTAGCATAAGCTAGCTAGCCTGCTTCTAATATTGGCTTATTTCAAATCTTTATGAGCCATAGTTATATATATGTAGTTATATATGAGAGTCATGTAATTAATAGGGGTGCTTTGATATGTTAGAAATCTTAGTTTTTTTCTTCGAGTTTCAAGATCTATACTATCACTTAATCATATGTTCTTCTTCTGGTTTTGCTTTATATATCTTGTGTCTGTGAAGCTGCATCATGCATGGAAGAGAAAAGAGGATGGATTCTGGTTTTGAAGGTGATTTTTCTTTTGATAAATGATCATTTATCGGTTCTAGCTTTTCTTTTTTACCTGCCAACTCCATCTAGGAAAAGGAATGCTTCCATTAATGTTACAGTTGTTGTCATGAACTAGTCATTTTCTTGTCAGGATGCAAGAACAAAAGAAAATCAAGTCACTCAAGGTTAGCTTTTCACCTTATTTTCTTTCAAGTAAATAAATTGAATGTAGGAATTCAATAAACCCATTTTTTTTAATTTATATGTAATTTTAACTGATAAATTAATAAAGTATTTAGAGACATGATAAAAGAAATAATTTTATTTAGATTTTGAAAATGCATGAGTGATGATTGACGGGACTAATAGAGATCGAGATAGACTTAGTACAGTTTGGAAGGAAGAAATAGTCAGAGACTTACGAGTCTTAAATATTGATGCGAATTTAGTTAATAATAAACTTGGATGGAGTCGTAAAATTCGTGTAATGAAAGGAATCTAAGCGTGTGATTGTTGATATTATTTGTGAGTTTATTTTGTTAGAGAATTCATATAGTTGACCCCAATTGATTTGTGACTAAGACTTTTATCGTTGTTGTTGTTTGAAAATGCATTAGTGTCCCACTTAATCATTAAATTACCATTGTTCCCTATCCTCCAAATTCTACAATATGAAATGCTAATTCAAACCATCTAATCACTAGGCCTCATGTTAAGTGAACATCAGACACAACCAAGCAAATATTCATTTATTTTTTAATTTCTTCTGCCTGAACCATACTTCAAATTTATTTTATTTTTCTATGGTCTTGTGTCCTCATAAACCCACCATCTCATGGGTTAGTGTTTCTTTATGAGCAACAAAGATCAGTGGTTGGGATATATATATATAAGAACTTTTCTTGAAAAGTTGAAATTAATTTCAATATAATTCACCTCACATCTTCAAAATAAACATATATAGAAAAGATATACGAACACTAAAATATCAAGAATTATTAAAGTATACTTATATGTATATATAATCCATTAAAATAAATTTGACTTTAGGAAGAAATGTAGCAAAGAACAAAATTAAGGAGATTAAAAGGAAAAAAAACCAAATTCACCATGTCTTGTTTGATGCTTTTTTCAAACAGGGGGAAAAAGATCCCAAGCAAGCTTTTCTCATAAGATATGATTGATAGAGATGGCACCTCTCTATACATATTTTAGGTGGTACAACATCATTGTACCATTAACAACTCAATATTCAAATTTCATCTCTACGCCATAAGATCCCACTAAAAGATTCACAATATAAAAAATAAAAAATAAAAATACCCATTAGAGATATGTGATCATAAACTTGGTGTGAGGCTTTGAAAAAACTAAGATGAAAAGAAGACAAGTACAAGGGTAAAATGAAAAGGGATAGGAAAAAGTAATAAGTGGAAGCTTTTGGTGGAGAGTGATCAGCCGACAGCAAGAATCCTACCAAGGAGAAAGAGAGCCATACACATTGATGACCACTCGTGCGGCCCTCTGAGCGCCTAGTAGTCTCAGTCTCAGCCTCAGCATCTGATGTGCAGTACTGGTCACATCTTCATTACTTATATAGGTTCTTCATGATCATGTCGTATAAGGGAGATTTGCGAGGTGAGAAGCCTCCCAAGCCATATCTACAAAACAGGCAACAACCATTTTGAAAGAATAAGTTTATTTAGATTCTCCAAAGTTGTATCTCATCAACTGCAGTTGTTGTAATTTATTTTATAATTATAAATTGAAGTTTTACGTAAAAATTAATAGTGAGAAGGGAGGTGAAGTGTGAAAACCGGGGAGAACACGTGCAAAGCTGACAAGGTTGAAAGGGAGATGCAGATGCGAGGTGGGGGACAGAATTCTAGTAATGTGACAAAGTTTCGTTCATATGTAGGAACCCTTTTAGACTTTTCCACGTGGATACTCACGTGCGGGTGAACACTGGATTCTGCAGAACGAGGCCTGCTGGCTGGCTGGCTGTGGCTTTTGTTGTTTATTATTATTATTATTATCTATTGTTACACACTGAGATGTAGAAAATGGTCCATTCCTCTTCTTCTACCTCTTCTTCTTCTTCAACCACTTTGTCAGTTTTCCCATCATTTCAGATTATCTTTTTTAAGGATTTAATGGACGACTCTCTTTCATCTCCATTGCAGGATCATCACCTTCATCACAACCCTTTTTTTTATATCTATGAATATGGTCGCCATCATCATTCATTCTCCTTCCTTTCTACCTTATATAACATGCCCATCATCATCATCATCTCAAGTTCACAACTTTCTTAGATTTTAGGTACGATAATTATTAAAAATCTATATAGAGAGAGAAGGGGCTAATGTAATTATTTTACAAAAAGTCATAGTTCTACATAGACTTTTTAATTTTCTTGATGAAATTAAGTGAACTATTGGATATTGTTTTTTTTTTAATGATAAATTTTATTAAATAAAAATAAAAATGGGACCCTCCACATGGTTTAGCAATAGATATTAGAAAATGAAAAGGAAAGAGATAGAAGATGGGGTGGTGGGGTATAAGGACATGATTGATATCTGCTTTGATATGATGTGGTTTTCACCATTATCAATTTATATGTATTTTGATGATGCCAATGGTGACCCCTCTCCGTTGTCTATTTGAGAAATTATTACCATGGGGATGGACATAATTTATTTATTTTTTTATTAAAATTTGAGCTCATATCTCAAGATCTTATCATGTCTCAATAGCATCCTGCCCCTCTTATCTCCTGCATTCCTCAGATTTAGCTAGCATTCAATCCCCATCGTTGGATTTTAATTAATCAAATCCAACATCACTTAATAATCAAGATCCTGTCTATCCATGTCATGTAAAGTTTATATATCACATACATTTCATAGTAGGAAAATTTAAATAAGAAAACACTTGAAAGAAAATAAATAAATTGGGATATTTATGTAATGCTTATCCCACAAGTCAAAGGTGTGAAGTGTGAACATACAGCAGAACAAATTTGTCAGTGTGAGCTATCAGGAAATGAATGCATAATAGCATTACAGTTTTGTCAAGTTCCATCAATTTCTTGAATTCTCTGTGTCACTTGCAACTTTTCAGAAGAATTGCTTGATTTTGATCTAACTCAAATGCAGAATTGGACTGAATCTGCCATTAGACATTATAGCAAGTTCACAATTTCAGAAAACAATGGATTAAAGCCAAAAAGAATCTGGCAACCAGAAATTGTTTATCATATTCATTTGCAGCCATTTTAGAACAACATTGTTGTGGGGAAAGAAAACAATAGCATCAGCAATCCCAAGGAATAATGCGACGAGTTCAGACGTGAGCTTCTGAAAGATTGCTCCCTCTTCAGACTCACACATGCATTGACTCGACATATATTACATCGCCATGACCCGTAAGAAACACACCCACACACACGCACATGTTTTTACAAATCATGTTTCTTTTTTCACATCCTATTCTTCCTTGAGATGCGAATTGAAGTGGTAAAAACTCAAACAATGAAATAAAAAGAAAAGGAAATATAAGAGTCAGAAAGTTACAAAGAAAGCTCAAAATATGCAGAAGAGTGGTAGGCATTTGAATGATAAGGAAGAAGCCATCATTGTATTGACGGTGACAGTGCACGAGTACCCTCTGCCTCTGCTTGCCTTCGCGTTAAGGTAAAATGCAGAACCCAACCACAAAAAGAGAATACCAATGCTGCAGTAATAGTTGAAGCTGACTCTCCATGGGTTAGACGCCATGAAAATCTAACTTCCACCATTTTTGGATGGAGCAACGTCAATACACTCAAATATAACAAGAATTC
Organism: Cnidoscolus chayamansa; assembly: GCA_948266635.1. NCBI lineage: Eukaryota > Viridiplantae > Streptophyta > Magnoliopsida > Malpighiales > Euphorbiaceae > Cnidoscolus > Cnidoscolus chayamansa. Next base: position 2,507 of record CAOGCB011316229.1, on the reverse strand, counting down.
ACTCAACATCTTCACGTGTCATACATCTTCACGTGTATGTCTCAACATCATCTTCACAGTAAAACATTTGGCAACAATTCTAAAAAATTCTGTAGCTTAACTTCAGAATTGCAATGCAAGGCCTAGATATCATCTCCATGTCCAATTCCAGACACAACTTGGAATCAACTATATTAATTTATGCATAAAAATTGCCAAGTGATTATAAATTGACATTCTAAAATTTGGGTACATCAGAATTCAATATTTCATCTATGATCAACAATGAAGTGGCAGAATCTGTTCTATCGAAATGGAAAAGTAGCCATTATCTTCTACTAGTCAAAACCCAAGGCTTCACTTCGTAAATAAATAAACCCATGGATTCTTAAAACTACAACATATATGGAAGTAAACAAATACACATATTGGACCCGCATAAACAACACAATAACATTTGAAAATGAAAATTTAGTTGTAAAGGTCATCATCATCAACACCCCCTGCAGAAGCTGCGAAAGGATCAGTTCCTGTAGCTGCACCACTAGCTTCAGAAAACCTGAATTCAGTTCCAAAGCCTCTTGATTGTTGCAAAGTTTGAGCAAATGCCTGGTATTTGCGGATGTCAGCATCGCTCACACTCCTGCGGGCATACTTCATGGACTCCTCAAAATGTGCTGCCTTGATCTCTGCCACATCATCCTCAACATCTTCCTCCATCGCTTCTGGGTTCTCTCTACGCCTCCTCTCCCTCTCAATATCCTGCAGGACATACAGGAACAGGAGAGTGTTCAGTCACATTCTATAACAAGAGAACTAATCAGGGACAATAAGAAAATATAGCACAAGCATACCTTTTCAATGTTCTCTCTAATAGCATATTTGCAAGCACGCTGGCAAATCTCAGTAATATCGGCACCACTGAAGCCCTGAGTATACTTGGCAAGTGCTCTGAGGTCAACATCCTTGGAAACTGGCGATTTCCTCAAGCAAGCCTTGAAAATTTGATGACGAGAATCCTCATCAGGAAGAGGGATGTAAATCAGCTGATCAAGACGACCAGGACGCAGAAGTGCAGGATCTATGATGTCAGGTCTATTAGTGGCTCCAATTATAAAAACAGTTTTCTTTGCAGACATGCCATCCATCTCTGTTAGAAGCTGGTTCAAAACCCTATCAGCAGCACCTCCGGCATCTCCTACACTGCTTCCTCTCTACAATTATAATAAATGGCAGAAAACACTGTAAGCAAGAAGCAGTATATCAAATAACTTATCTTTACTTCCATGCTAAAGAATTTTCAAATCCTCCGCAAACGGAACATTTCCTAGATAAAACCTCAAATCACCATGGTACTTAAAATATTGAATCATATATCAAGGGACTAAAACAAACCTGAGTAGCAATTGAGTCAAGCTCATCAAAGAAGAGGACACAAGGAGCAGATTGGCGAGCCTTATCAAAAATTTCTCTCACATTGGCTTCACTCTCACCGAACCACATTGTAAGCAACTCAGGACCCTTGACACTGATGAAATTTGCTTGGCACTCATTGGCAATAGCTTTAGCCAGAAGAGTTTTCCCACATCCAGGAGGGCCATAGAACAGAACCCCCTTAGAGGGGGACATTCCAAACTTCTCAAATTTCTCAGGATGCTCCACTGGATATTGAACAGTCTGCATGATGCAAATAATCAGACACCGACGAAATTGTAATTAAAGATTAACAGAAGACTGCAAGTCACACAAGGAACCTAACAGATCAAGAACAATTACCTCTTGAAGCTCTCGCTTAACATTCTCAAGACCTCCAATGTCTTCCCAGCTCACATTTGGTACTTCAACAACCTGGTCCAGAATTTCTTTGTTAACAACTTAAAAAAACAAAAAACAAGCAATAAGAGAAGTAACACAGGTCCCCAAAATTATTTTGCAAACACTTACTGTTTCACGCAATGCAGATGGGTTGCTTGTTCCAAGTGCAGTTTGGAAGTGTTCATTAGTAACTGCCATAGAGTTAAGTATCTCGGCATCTATTGACTCATCTTCCAAGTCAATCACGTCCATCTTCTCCCTTATGCACTGAAGTGCAGCCTCAGTGCAAAGAGCAGCTAAGTCAGCACCAACATAACCATGTGTGTCTTTGGCGATTCTTTCTAAATCAACCTGCAAAATGAAAATCACAGAATTTGAACTGAGTGATTGAGTAGAAAAGAAAAGTATTATCTTCGAGAAAAGGATAGTGTTTGATATTTACATCTTCAGCAAGCTTCATATTCTTTGTATGGATCCGGAGAACCTCAAGACGCCCAACTTCATCTGGAACACCAATATCAATTTCCCTATCAAATCTTCCAAACCTTCTCAAAGCTGGGTCTATGCTGTTAGGACGATTTGTGGCCCCAATGACAATAACATGAGCACGGGATTTAAGTCCATCCATAAGTGTCAAGAGCTGAGAGACTATCCTCCTCTCAACTTCTCCATGTGTCTTCTCCCGCTTTGGGGCAATTGAATCAATCTCATCA
>CAOGCB011316128.1:0-14118 GCA_948266635.1 Cnidoscolus chayamansa | reverse complement strand
ATGACTGAAATCCTAACAAGTCGTAATATAATATGGCATTTCCATTTTCGTTTATTAGCATTACATTTAATATTAACATTAAACATAACATTAACATTAACATCGGAACAAGGTAGTTAGGTTCAGAGGATAGGATGAGTCATACATTACATTTTAGGGGGACACCAAAGGTATGTCCACTGGTTTGATATCTTCTATGCATGTGCTTAGATTGCTTAGGAGGGGGTGTCAGATATTTATAGCTTATATTAGGACCGCAGATCAGAATGTGAGGAAGCTAGAGTAAGTGATAGTAGTGAGAGAGTTCTCCAATGTATTCCTGCAGACCTTACAGGTTTGCCACTTAACATGGAAATAGAGTTTAAGATAGAGTTATTACTAGGTGTCAAACCCATTTCTCTCTCGCCCAACAAGATGGATCTTGAAAAATTAAAGGAGCTTAAGACATAATTGCAAGAATTAGTTGACAAAGGTTTCATCATACTAAGTACATCACCATGGGGTGCACCGACGATGTTTGTAAAAAAGAAAGATGGAACCATAAGACTATGTATAGATTATAAACAACTAAACAAGGTCATAGTATAGAATAAGTACCCATTGTTGGGAATTGATGATTTGTTCAACCAGTTGGTAGATGCTAGTTGATTCTTTAAGATAGATTAGAGATCAGGCTATCATTAGTTGCGGATCACGGAGAGTGATGTATCTAAGATTGCATTATGAATGAGGTATGGGCACTATGAGTTCCTTATAATGTTGTTCGGGTTAACAAATACCCCTACTGCATTCATGGATCTCATGAACCGAGTTTTCAGACCATTCCTGGATCACTTTGTTATAGTCTTCATCGATGATATCCTAGTGTATTCCAAAAATATAGAGGAGCATGCCCAACACCTCAAATTGATTTTACAGACATTAAGAGTGCAACAATTATATGCAACATTCTCAAAGTCTGAATTTTGGTTGAGCAACATATATTTCTCAAGCCATATGGTGTTAGAACATGGAATCGAGGTGGACCATAAGAAAGTAGAGGTGGTAGCAGACTGGCATACACTCACTATGGTTATAAAGATAAGGAGTTTTATGGGTTTGGTTGGCTACTACAAGAGATTCATGTAGGAATTCTCCAAGATAGCCACTCTGACGATATGATAGACATAGAAGAACGAAAGGTTTATTTAGTCTGATGCATGTGAGGAGAGTTTCCTGAAATTAAAGAGGAAGTTGACCACAACACTAGTGTTAGCCTTACCAAAGATAGGGAAAGACTTCACAGTATACTGTGATGCATCCAGAGTGGAATTAGAGTGTGTTTTGATGTAGAACAACATAGTCATATCATATGCATCGAGACAGTTGAAGAAGCATGAAAGGAACTACCTAACTCACGATCTAGAGGTGGCTGTAATGATATTTGCATTGAAGATGTGGAGATACTATTTATATGGGTCAGGTGTGAGATCTTCACAAATCACAAGAGTCTTTAGTACATTTTGACTCAAAAGGAGCATAATCTGAGACAGAAACAATGGGTTGAGCTACTTAGTGATTATGACTACAGAATGCAATACCATTCGGGCAAGGTAAATGTAATTATTGATGCCTTTAGTAAGAAATAATGGGGTAGATCATCTCACATCACTATAGTATGATGGCCAGTGGTTACTATGTTTTACAAACTTATCGATGGAGGTCTTCGATTGGAGATAGTAGAGAATGGTGCTTTAGTGTACAAATGAAGGTAACTCAAATGTTTATTAAGCAGGTGGCTCAAAAACAACATGAAGCCTAGAGTTGGTCAGGATTGCCAAGACAATACAGAATGGGGAGACAAATGAGTTTAGGTTTGATAACTAAGGTATTCTCCAATTTGAAAACAAACTATGTGTGCCAAATGATGTCGCATTAAATGGGAATATTATGAGTGAAGCATATGATGCTTGTAACAACCCACTTTTGCCAAACTACTACCAACGTTAGAATTTCGACCACTCGAATGTGACTGAAGCCCTAACAAGCTGTAACATAACATGACATACCATTCTGGTTCATTAACATTACTTTGAACATTAACATTAACATAAACATGTAACTTAACATTATTATAAATGTTAAAACATCTTGCATTTTAAGGATTTAGGTACAACATAACTTAAGGATTAATTAAATTACTAGTACAAGTGTCTTACATGCACCTGTACATATCATAATAAACATTAACATAAGTACCAAAAATCCAAACATAACCATCATTTACATGAATTTTAAAAACATAAGCTTTAACATTTATACTTAACATTTCATATTCCTAGGGAAAAAAATACATAACTAAGTCATAGTGACACGTCCAAGCTACCCTATGTTTTCCAGTCATCCTACATACTTATGAAAAATAGGATTGTGAATTAAGGATGTAATGGGAGGATATAAAACATGTAAGGTATTTTGAATTAACTTTATAAACAGATACAAAAAACATATATCATAAAATAACATTTCATGCACGTGTAAATGCAACATCATTAAACATTTCACTTTAGGTAAATATTGTCACCAAGATTCCATAGTAGTTTCAGTTGCCAAAGCCATCACCTGGGAACTACCTGAAAGATAAATATGCATCAAAAAGCTACTTTCGGCCATCTTAAACTTACCATATACATAAACATAGCATAAATATCCCCTAGAACATCCCAACCTTATCTGTGTTTTTTCATAGGACAGTCTATGGTACATCTCGAAGGACATGCCGAATGGACATAAAAACATATATGAGGGACATTCCTAGTGACATAATCTGTGGGTCATAAAACATTAATATATGGGATTGGGAGTCATCTAATATTACCTTTCACATATCATGTAATCAATGCAATAAAACATATCTCGTGTTCTACGGCAAACATCCTATAATAACTGTAATGCGTGAACATGCTATAAAAGTTTCATTTTTTGTATCATAAAACACTTGAGTAGTATCCACTAATTTGGAAATTTAGACGTGTTTGACGAATCTCTGGTTTGTCACTAGGTCCCTGTGTTTCGGGGTCTAACCTTATATTTCAGACTTCGGATTAGATATTTATCATAAACCTTTAAACATACTTAAAACAATCCCATAAACCCCCATTGAACATAGCAAACACATCATGTAAACATACATTACACTATTCGATTTACATGCAAATGTTTATTTAGTTTTTCTTTTGCATTTTAGTACTTACATTATTTATACACACACTCATATCAAATTTCACTTAATCATTTTTTAACATTTTATCAACTTTACCTTAATCATGCCTTCACCATTTTGCATGTCATATTCTATTTGCTAACTTAACCTTTTTTCATCACTATTAACATTAACTAACTTGGATTTTTGGCTTTAACTTGTTGATAACTCATATCAACATTTTCTTTGCTTTCTATGTTCCTTTTTCGCTTTTTCCTCTATTCTTCCTTTAACTTGAACTTGATCTTTGCTTTAAAACAACTAATGTTCAAACACTAGACTTGTGACCTATGAACTCTGGAGAACTTATGCTAGTTGAGAGAAATTTAAGACTTTGCCAAAACTTCACTTTGGTCCGGGTGCCTATATAGTGGAGGTGACCAACTGGTTTCAGTGGCCGAACCTGGTCCTCCACTCTGGTCCTAACCAAACTTCCTCCTTCATCCTCCAACTTTTTCAACATTGCATTTAAATCCTTAAAACTTACGTTTTGATCCTTAAACTTTCATAATTTATCATTCTGGTCCCTATTTATTATTCTGACCTGCTTTTTGAATATTCCATGAATATTTTGGTCAAGAATTTAGAATCAACATAAAAAAAAGTGTCTAGTATTACAATGCTCGCTATAATGTTCACCTTAGGGATAAAAAGATGTATCAAGACTGAAAAAAAGTCTACTGGTGACCCACAATGAAGAGGGAGATCACAATATTTGTGTCATTATGTGAGGTATGCTAGAGGGTTAAGTTGGAGCACCAAAAGCCATCATGGTTGCTGAACTCACTACCAATTCTATAATGGAAGTGGGAACACATCTCTAAGGACTTTGTCTTAGGCTAACGATTAGCTCCAATAGATCTGACTTCATATGGGTGATCATGGACAAATTCATGAAGTCGATGCACTTCCTACTAATTAAGATCGGTACTCTATAAACAAATTGGCACATATATACATGAAATAGACCATCAAACTGCCGAAAAACTAGTATCTATAGTATCTGATAGAGGACCCCAATTTACTTTATGGTTTTGGAAAAGTCTGTAGAATGCTATGGGAACACAGTTAGATTTTAGCAAGGCTTTCCATCCACATGCAGATGGACAATATGAGAGGACCATTCAAAAAATCGAATATATGCTTTGAATGTGTGTGCTATATTTTAGAGGTTACTAGAAGCAACATCTTCCATTGGTGGAGTTTGCTTACAACAACAATTATCATTCGAGCATATGAATGGCTCCGTATGAGGCTTTCAACAAAAGGAAGTGCAAATCTCCTATATATTGGGAAGAAGTCGGAGAAACATACATTGGCTGGACCTGAGATTGTTGAGATAACCAACAGGTGATTCCTATGATTAGGGAAAGACTGAAGACCACAATAAGCAAGCAGAAGAGCTATGCTGATGTTAGATGAAAGCAAAAAGTGTTCCAGGAGGGGCATATGGTATTACTGAAGGTGTCTTGAAACTTTCATTTTTAGCCCTTAGGAGACACCTTAGTAATACCATATCCCCCTCCTGGAAAACTATCTGCTTCTATCTAACATTAACATAGCTCTTCTGCCTACTGACTGTGGTCTTCAGTCTTTCCCCAATTATAGGAATCACCCTATTGGTGATCACCCTAATCTCAAGTCCAGCCAACGTATGTTCTTCAACTTCTTTCCAATATATAGGAGATCTACAATTCCTTCCATACAAGGCCTCATACTGAGCCATTTTGATGCTCAAATGGTAGTTTTTTATTGTAAGCAAACTCTACCAATAGTAGATGTTGCTTCTAGAAATCTCCAAAATCCAGCACACACATTTGAAGCAGATCCTCGATTGTCTGAATGGTCCTCTTAAATTGTCCATCTATTTGTGGATGGAAGGTCATGCTAAAATCTAGCAGTATTCCCATAGAATTTTGCACACTTCTCTAAAACCGTGAGGTAAACTAGGGTCCTCCGTCAGATACTATAGATATAGGCATACCATGTAGTCTGATGATTTGCTCCATATATATTTGTGACAATTTGCCTATGGAGTACCTATTCCTAATTGGTAGGAAACGCGCCGACTTCGTGAGTTTGTCCACTATCACCCATATAGAGTCACATTTGTTGGAGCTAGGTGGTATCCCCAGAACAAAGTCCATAGATATGTGTTCCTACTTCCATTCTAGAATCGGTAGTGGGTTCAACATCCCTTCTCGCTTCTGGTGCTCCAACTTTACCCTCTGGCACACCTCACATAAGGACACAAACATGGTGATCTCCCTCTTCATTGTAGGCTACCAACAAACTTTCTTTAAACCTTGATACATCTTTATGGTGCCACGGTGAACACTATAGCAAGGCATCATGTGCTTCACTCATAATGTTCCCCTTTAATACAACATTATTTGGCATACATAGTCTATTTCAAAATCGAAGATACCCTAGTTATCAAACCTGAACTCATCTGTCTCCCCATTCTGTACTGTCTTAGCAATCCTGACAAACTTATGGTCTTAATGTTGTTTTTGAGTCACCTGCTCAAGCAACACTAGAGTTACCTTCATCTATGCCATTAAAGCACCATTCTATGCTATCTCAATTTGAAGCCCTTTATCAATCAATTTATAAAACTTAGTGACCACTAGTTGTCATATTGCAGTGATATGAGATAAGCTACTCCATGATTTCCAACTAAGGGCATCAACAACTACATTTGCCTTGCCTGGATGGTAATATATTCTACAATCATAATCACTAAGCAACTCAACACATCGTCTTTGTCTTAGATTTAGCTCCTGTTGAGTCAGAATGTACTGGAGACTTGCGATCTGTGGAGATCTCACATCTGATCTATATAAATAGTGTTTCCTTATCTTCAATGCAAATACCAATGCAACCATCTCCATATCATGAATCAAGTAGTTCCTTTCATGCTTCTTTAGTTGTCTCGATGCAAACAATATAACTCTATCATTCTGCATCAAAACAAACCCTAATCCCATTTTAGATGCATCACAATATATGGTGAAGTCTTCCCTTGTCTTTGGCAAGGCTAACATAGGTATAATGGTTTACTTCTTCTTTAATTTCTAGGAACTCTCATCATATGCATTAGACCAAATAAACCTATGGTTCTTTTGTGTCACTCGTGTCATCTGAGCAGCTATCTTGGATAAATCCTGCATGAATCTCCTATAGTAGCTAGTTGAACCTAGAAAATTCTTGATCTCAGTAACCATAGTTGGTGTAGACAAGTCTATTACCGCCTCTGCTTTTTTAGGGTCCACTTCAATGCCATGTTCTGACACCATATGGTCTAAGAAAGATATGTTGCTCAACCAAAACTCACACTTTGAGAACTTCATGTACAATTGGTGCTCTCTTAGTGTCTAGAGAACTAGTCTAAGGTGTTGAGCATGCTCCTCTGCATTTCTCGAATACAATAGGATATCGTCGATGAAGACTATCACAAAGTGATCTAAGAATTGTCTAAAAACTCAATTCATGAGATCCATGAATGTAGCAGGAGAGTTTGTTAACCCATACAACATTACAAGGAAGTCATAGTGCCCATACCTCGATCAGAATGCAATCTTGGATACATTACTCTCCTTGATCCGCAATTGATGATTGCTTGATCTCAAGTCTATCTTGAAGAAGCAACTAGCTCCTACTAACTAGTCGAATAAATCATCAATTCTCGATAATGTACTTGTTCTTTACTGTGACTTTGTTTAGTTATCTGTAATCTATATATAATCTCATGGTTTCGTCTTTCTTTCATACAAATAGTAGCACCCCATGGTAATGTACTTGGCCTGATGAAGCCCTTGTCAACTAATTCTTGCAACTATGTCTTAAGCTCCTTTAATTCTATTGGAGCCATCCTTTAGGGCATGGTAGAAATGGGTCTGACACTCAGTAATAGCTCTATTTCAAATCCTCTCTCTATCAAATAGTAAACCTACAAGGTTTGTAGGGAATACATTGGGGAACTCCCTCACTACTGGCATCATTAACTCTGACTCTTTCACATTTAAATTCATTGTCCTAACATAAGATATAAAACCCAGTACCCTCTCCTAAGCAATCTATGTGTCTACATAGAAGATATCAAACCAATGGACATACCTATAATATCCCCTTGAAATATGATGTATGACTCGTCATGTCCTCTGACCTTGACTACCTTATTCCTGCAGTCCCATCATGTAGTGATAGCCAATTTATACCTATGATGACATCAATATCTGTCAAATCGAACACCATTAGGTCTACTAGAAGGCATATACCTTCAATAATACTAGGGTACATTGACAGCTCATCTCTGCCAATGTTAGATCACACTTGGGTCCACTAACCCATAATGAACACTCCATTAAAGTAGTAATTAACTTGATACTGCTCACTTCCTTCGCTGATATAAACGAGTGAGAGGCACTCGGATCTAGTAATGGATGCACATTTGAACAACCAATCAAAATAGTACATGATACAACTATGTTGGAGGTGTTAGCCTCCTATTGTGTCATGGTGAATTTCTATACTGATGCCATTGGGCCTCTTAGCTGAGCCCCTAATGATCCTGCTCCTTGATCTCTCCCCTTATCTTGACCTTGTGGAGCCACTGTAGAACTCAACTTAGTAATCGGTTAAGCTACACTGCCCATCTCGATCTGTTGTGTCTGTGCCTACCCTTTCATGTTGGGACACTCTAGAAAAGTGGCCCTCTTGACCATACTTGTAACATGTTATAATCCCAAAAATGATGGGCCTTTAAGCGACTTCTTGCATCTAGCATAAGTGGATCGGCTCGACTCTAAACTCGACCCTTTTTCCATACTGAGCCTTGACTTGACCTTACTCTAGAACTTGTTCTTTTTCTTCTTAGAGCTTTTCTTCTCTTTTTGTTCTCCTAGGAGTGTAGCTATAAGAGAGGTGAAACTAAGCCTACATCTGTAGCTCTAGGAATGGCAAATGGTCCCTAGCATACTGATCAAGGTGACACCACTCGCTCGATAATCGCATTCACCTCCATCTTTCTGGCAGCATCTACTATGGCATGAAAACTCTCTCTCTTTCTGCCATGATTAGTGATGAGTACTTGTTGTGCAACCTCAAGGAATATTGTTTGGCTTTCTTCCTCTTTATATCGTATGCTTGTCTCACATACTGCAGAAGATCAATGAACTGGTCTGTGTACTCATACACACTCATCTCATTATTTTGCTGAAATTGCTCAAACTCCAACATCTTTAGTTCTCTTGAACTTTCTGGGAATGTCCACTCTCGTTACTGATGTCCTTATGTTCCGAGATCGGATCCTATATTTCATACTTGAAATTATAGACTATACATAGACATTAAACATACATTAAAAACATTCCCTTAAACCCCAATTAATATGACATACATGATATATAAACATACATTGCAACTTAGGTTTAAGTTACTGGATAAGGACTTTCGGCTGTAGGTTCGATAGTCGAAGGTCTTTCTTACGAAGATAAAAGTCTCTTTTCGGCAGCAGGGTTCGACTATTGCAAACCCTTTGTGCCTCCAGTTTCGGCAGCCAAAACTGAGTTTCAGCAGCCAAAACTGAGTTTCAGCTTGCACATTTTGCCTTAGCACGACCAATCCCAATTTCGGCAACCAAACCTCCACTTTAGGTTGTCGAATATGGGTTTTGGCAAAGGCAAAAACTTGGTTCTTGCATGTTGAATATACCAGAAACGTGCAAAATAACTCATTTAACATTTTCATCAACACATTTCAACTTCAATTCATCAACATGCATCTACATTTCATCTATTTACATACTCATCCATCATTTTCTCTAAACTTCCATAACTATAAACATTTGATTTCATTTAGTTCTACTAAATCCATGACATGCAACTTTACATTTCAATTGTTTAGTGTCTTATACACCTCCTTATGTCATTTAGTCACTAAACATTTGTTTTTCAGTGTTCTTTTAACTTAGTTCTCTTACAACATAAATTCTTAACCTAGTTCACATGTATATCCCATATTCTTTGTGAATTCATCATTTCTAACATTAACTAACCTGGATTAAAGACGTGAGCTTCCAAGAAGCTTGGATCAAACTTCTTCCTCAAGCTTGTAAAGTCTCCTTCGCCCTTTGATCTTTTCTTTGTTTTGTTTCTTTGATTTTTCTTTAAGTTTTCCTTATTCAACTTGTTACACTTAAAATTTGTTCTTCTTGGTGGAAGATTATCTACTATGGCTTCTGGAGAACTTGGAGGATTTGAGAAAGTTTCAAATTATGCCAAAAACTTTTTTTTGATCGGCTGTCTACACTATTTATAGTGGAGTTGATCTATTGGTATCGGCAGTCGAACTTTAAGTTCAGTGGCCGAAGATACTTTTTTTTTAACACAATTCTTTTTTTTTTCTTTTTAAGACAATTCACTATTTTGTTTTATTATATATAAATTTTTATATAATTTTATTGGTATATAACTGAATTTATAGCTATTATCTTTTTTCAGATAACCAAATTAAAAATTATATTCAATTATTTTATTATATTCAGTTGGATTTAATCTCCAAAATATGTGTTTAATTTTTAATTTTTGATTTTTGATTTTTTATTTTTAAATTTGATTCGGTTTCTAACAACCCATGTAGTCCACCAACCTAAATTATATAGGATGAAAATAAGGGACTCGCCGTTGCTGACTTAAAAAAAAAAAAAAAAAAAAAGGTGTGTATGTATGTGAAGGGCAATTGTGGAAATAGAAGTATTCCCTCGGAAGCAACCCTAATTTAACAGCAGCGTTTTGGCACACAAGCCCAAAACCCTAAATACGAAGGCAAGGAGACGGTTTCATAGGGTTTAAGGACTAAGGTTGAGGCTTTGATACTTTCTCAGCTCTCACTTCCATTTCCTTTCAAATTTCTACTCATCCAAATCATCCAGTCACCATGTGGGCTGTTCTTCGAGCTTCCAATCCTCTCAAGTAAGTTCCCTATTTTCGTCTCTATTTCTATCTACAGATATTACTGTTTCTGATGCTTTCCTTTCGTTCTTTTTAGTGGGTTTTCTTTGATTGATCTTGATTACATAAATTAAAAAGTAAAGGGAAATGTTTCTCTTGAAACTATTTGATTTTTAATTAGGGTTGTTTCAGGGTGGTATTTTATTCGAGTGAAAATGTATAAGAGATGACAACAATTAGTTATAATGCAGTAAATTGTTGTAATGCCATTGTTCTTTTTTCTATGAGCCTTTTATTTTATTTAGGTTCTGATTTACAGTAAGAAAAAGAAAAAAGAGTTTGACCGATTAACATGGAGGGCACCAAGAAAAGTAGGAAACGGTTTAAATCTCTATTCGTTTTGGTATACAACTGTATGTGCAAATATATTTGAGTTGTATAATTGGAAATTCTTATACATTTAGGAAGTTTGGAACTTTGTTTATGAATGTTCTATTTCAGAAATAGGTACATTTAGGTCTTGGTAAACATGCTTTGTTTTGCCTTTTGCTATGAAACCCTATTTTGGGGTTAGCTTAAGTTGTATTTCTTAATTAACTTTGATCGATATTTAACACATCTCTTCTATTTCAGGTTCCGGGGATTGAGTGTAATAGCTTCTCGTGTTTGTTGTGCTAAATCAGAAATATTTTCTAATAATATTGAAGCCAATAGGACCATGTATGAGTCTTCTCAAGAGCTATCCAGCAGATGCCTATTTTACCACACTGAAGCTAATTGTTCAAAGTTCAATATGGCTAGGCGAAGTATGTCTTCACAAGCAGGTGCAGAAAGCAGTGAATCAGAAGAAGACATAGAGGATGGGTTTTCTGAACTTGAAACACCAGCTAGTGTTGAAGCAATTGAAGAGAGCAATGCAGTAGGTGGGAATGAAGATGAGTTAGTTTCTGAACCTGAGCTTTCTGATGATGATGATGGTGAACATTCTCGAAATGCAATGGAATTATTAGATACTGAAGAAGATTTAGAGGAGAAAGCATCAACGAAAAAAAAACTTGCCTCGGAACTGTTCCGAGCCATTGTTACTGCTCCAGGTTTGTCTATCCATGGTGCTCTTGATAAGTGGGTGGAAGAAGGAAAGGATTTGGGTCGGGCAGAGATCTCACTGGTTATGCTAGATCTTCGTAAACGTCGAATGTACGGGAAGGCCCTTCAGGTGATTTCTCTAGATTCTCTTTTGCTTGCTGAAACATGTGTTACATAGGTGGGATTGTCAATTGTTTGAGGGTGTCGATGCAACCAAATGTCTATTTAGCTTAATTATTAGTTAGGTTTGTGCAAACAGCATGCAAGTTGTCGTTCAAAAATACTAGTTATTATAACTGATCCAGTGCTATGATTTCATGGAAGATTCAAGATTGGATTTCAAATTGTTCTCTCAACTTTCTCCTTCCTCCCTGGATATTCGTTCTTGATATATTAGATCTAAACTGATTTTACTATATTCTGGCAATGATTTTCTCTTGTTTCTTGGTCGGGTCTCAAGTGAGAGGAAATAATTATTGCTGAAATTGAGTTCCTTGTGTACTTTACAGAACTGAGATCAAGTCTTGAGTTTTTGGAACATTAGAAATATGGGTTGGAAATCGACAGTTATGAGCTTGGTATTATGTTGATGTTTTCTCAAGATATATTCTAGATTAGATGCATTATTTTCTAGTGTGCTAGTAATAGCAAGAGTATGAAAGGTATGTGCCTTTTCTGGTCATTGCAAGTGCTATGAGTGCCATTACACTTATTAGCATTTTTTTTATCTTCTCTTGTTCATGCAGCTCTCGGAGTGGTTGGAGGCCAATAAACGACTGGACTTTGTTGAGAGAGATTATGCTTCTCGCATTGATTTGATTGCAAAGGTGCGTGGCCTCTACAAGGCTGAGAACTATATTGAGAAGATCCCAAAATCATTCAGAGGGGAAGTAATCTACCGAACTTTTTTGGCCAGTTGTGTTTCTGCTAACAATGTGAAGAAAGCAGAGGAAGTATTCAACAAAATAAAGGACCTTCAGTTTCCAATCACAACATTTGCATGTAACCAGCTGCTTCTCCTGTACAAAAGGGTTGACAAGAAGAAGATAGCTGATGTTTTGTTATTAATGGAGAAAGAAAATGTCAGGCCTTCACTCTTCACTTACAAACTCTTAATAGACATCAAGGGCCAATCCAATGACGTAACAGGGATGGAGCAAATTGTAGAAACCATGAAGAGTGAAGGCATTGAACCTGATTTGCCCACCCAAGCAATCATTGCCAAGCACTATACTTCTGGTGGCCTCAGTGAAAAAGCTGAGGCTATTTTGAAAGAGATGGAAGGAGGAAACTTGAAAGGGCATCGTTGGGCTTGTAGGGCCTTGCTTCCTCTATATGCTTCACTTGGAAAAGCTGATGAAGTTGATAGAATTTGGAAGGTCTGTGAGTCGAGTCTCCGGCTTGAGGAGTGCCTAGCTGCCATTGAAGCTTGGGGAAGGCTGAAGAAAATTGATAAAGCTGAGGCAGCTTTTGATAGGATGCATGCGACTTGGAAGAAGCTATCTTCAAGACATTATGCTGCACTTTTGAAGGTCTATGCAAACCATAAGATGCTAACCAAAGGGAAAGATTTGGTCAAGCGAATGTCAGATAGTGGGTGCCGCATTGGTCCATTGACTTGGGATGCTCTTGTTAAGCTCTATGTTCAAGCAGGGGAGGTGGAAAAGGCCGACTCTATACTGCAAAAGGCTGCTCAGCAGAACCAGATGAAGCCAATGTTTACTTCTTACTTGACTATAATGGAACAGTATGCAAAACGGGGTGATATACATAATGCAGAAAAAATGTTTCACAGGATGAGACAGGCAGGATACGTGGCTCGACTTGGGCAATTCCGGACTTTAGTCCATGCTTACATAAATGCAAAGGCCCCAGCTTATGGGATGAGGGAGAGGATGAAGGCAGATAATCTATTCCCGACAAAGGTTTTGGCTGCGGAACTGGTGCAGGTTGATGCATTTAGGAAGACGGCAGTGTCGGATTTACTTGACTAAATGCATTTAGGAAGCGTGTCGGATTTTACTTGACTAAAGATATAGGTGGTTTTTGCAGTTGTTAATGTCGACTATTTATTTGTGTATGTGCAGTTGTCTTCCATTTTAAATGGGTGAAACGAATTTGTTGCTTTTGTACCTTTTGCAGCTAATTGCTTTGGCATTTCTTTGGGATGTTTTAGCTCATGCTTTTTACCTCTGCTCTCTCACTTCCCAAATTTCTAATGCAGTTTTACGGGAGAAAATTGTTTGGAAAATAGTTGATATTGAACATTTGTTTTACCTTCAGGCCACCTTGGCCATGGGCCTGATTCGGGTTGGAATCAATGGTTTTGATTAGTGAACCATTTCATGCGGTGGTTTTTACAATTATTTATTCTAAATAACTGGTTGAACTGGTTTAGACCAGAGATCAACCCGATGGTTCCGTTTTGTTTCTTGGAAGGGACACCGGTAACGCCTCAGCGGGTCTATTTTCGAACTTGGACCAAAGCCGTTTACGCTTTTTTTTTTTCTTTTGAGATATATGTATATCATTTTCTCATGGAGTTTTGCGTTAGAGACAAATTTGCATCTTCCGAGTAAAATTCCATCCAAATCGATTAATAAATACTTTTATATGACTTTCTACTTACAAAGTTATTTTTTTTAATTTTATAAATAATTTTCATAAAGAAATTTAAAAATATAGAGAAAAAAGAGGGATACTTTTATTTTTACCAGATTAATAACTATTAAAATTTATCTATTAAAAAAGATAATATTATTTTTGACTAATTTAGATAAAAAATAGTAAAAAAATTTTAAATTTTAAATTATAATTGACAAAAACTAGATTTTTTTT
>CAOGCB011315724.1:0-11732 GCA_948266635.1 Cnidoscolus chayamansa | reverse complement strand
GACACTTTTTCCCCAGTTGCCAAGTTGGCCTCCATTCGATTGTTTATCTCTTTAGCAGCAACTTGTGCTTGGCCATTACACCAGTTGGACATAAAAAATGCCTTCCTTCATGGTGACATTCAGGAGGAAGTCTATATTGAGCAACCACCTGGTTTTGTTGCTCAGGGAGAGTCAGATAAGGTTTCAAACTTCATAAATCTCTTTATGGTTTGAAACAGAGTCCGAGAGCTTGGTTTGGCAGATCCAGTGAGGCTGTACACCAGTTTGGATTGAGTAAATGTGATCATTCAGTCGTCTATAGGAACTGTGATAGTGGATTGATCTTGCTAGTTGTATATGTGGATGATATTGTTATCACAGGAGATGATGAAGCATACATTACATCTTTAAAGTCATTCCTACAATCACAGTTTCACAGGAAAAATTTGGGCTCCTTTAAATACTTTTTGAATATCGAAGTCACAAGATGCAAGAAAGGTATTTTCTTATCACAAAGGAAGTATGTCCTTGACTTGTTGACTGAAACAGGGAAGCTAGGGGCTAAGCCTTGCAGTGCCCCAATGACCCCAAATCTCCAGCTTACTCCAACAGATAGTGAACCATTTGCAGATCCTAAAATGTATAAGAAATTAGTGGGCAAACTGAATTAGTTAACATTAACTCGTCTTGATATTGCATACCCCGTAAGTGTGGTAAGTCAGTTTATGTCCTCACCCACTTTTGCTCACTTGGAAGCGGTAGTACAAATATTGTGTTACTTGAAAGGAGCTCCAAGGCGTGGTCTCTTCTATGGTAATCATGGATATTCAAACATCGAATGTTTTTCTGATGCAGATTGGGCAAGCTCAAAATCTGATAGAGGTTAACGACAGGATACTGTGTCTTTGTGGGAGGTAACTTGGTATCATGGAAAAGCAAGAAACAGAATGTAGTATCCCGTTCCAGTGCTGAATCAGAATATCGAGCTATGGCTCAAGCAGTGTGAAGTGGTATGGGTACAACAATTGTTAGAAGAAGTCGGGATTAAAAAATCCTTGCCTACGAAGTTGTGGTGTGACAATCAAGTAGCCATCCATATTGCCTCCAATCCAGTATTTCATGAACGAACCAAATATATCGAAATTGATTGTCATTTCGTTCGTGAAAATATTCAATAGAAAAGCATTTCTACCGGATATGTAAAGACTGGAGAACAATTAGGAGACATCTTTACTAAAACGTTAAATGGACTTCGGTTGACTATATTTGTAACAAGTTGGGTATGATTAATATTTATGCTCCAACTTGAGGGAGAGTGTTAAGGAAATGATCTATGTAATTATTAGATAGATTGAGCCTTGATAAGTACAAATCTTGGCACTTAATTTAGGGATTTAACTTTCATACTAATTACTACTCTTGTATATAAATAGGAAGAGGATTCCTCAATAATATCATGAGAATACAATTCTTCTACACCTTTGTACTTGAGGGGATGGGGCTGGATCCATTCGTAGAGAATGTTTAACTTTTGAAATTCAAAATTTAAGGGCATTATAACTCAGGAAAAGAAACTTAATTGAGGTGAAAAGAAACAACAAATTCATTCTTTGGCACTTGTTCATGATTTCACATAGTTTTATGTTGATAACTGTTCTGCATCATACTATCAAGGCGCTAAACATATTAATGGAATAGATAACTCAACTCATCCAGATGGTGAATTACGTTTAACTCTTGAGGCTAGTCGCCGTTCAAACATGACTTGTCTGCAGCTGTACACTAAGGAGGTTGAAGATTTTCCTGGCGAGTCTGCTGCATCATCAATTTTTTCTCGACATTTGAATGGTCAAGGAGGTTCATCAGTCTCATGTGAGATGCAGGTGCACTGCTTTGCGTATGTTTATAAGAGCAGGCTGTTTCAAGTAACCTTCATATACAATTCTAACTTACAGTATTAATTTCAGGATCTTGTGAGACGTTTGTGCACATGGAGAGAATTAATGGTTAGTGATAACCTTTTCAGTAATTTTGCTGTCTGTTGGAGAACGACTTCACTATTTTAGGATTAGAGGATGCAACTTTACTGTCATTCCTCATTAATTTACCTTCAAATAGATTGGCAATTTTAAATTTGAATATGTTTTATCTGTTAGAGAAGATGACTTGTCATTTCATTTAAAATCAATTAGCACACAGGGATCACATACTGATATGTGTAAAACCTGCATCAAGGAAGCATATTATTTAATCTTCCAAATTAGAATCTGAAGGCGCAAAGCCTTTCTCTATTTCTTTGATATTGGTTGAGTTTCACTTATCGTCTGATCGGGAAGATATGATTTTATATCATAATATAGAAGCATTTTGAATTGAATGTTTGTGGAGCTTGACCATGCTTTTGCTCATGGCACTACCATGCAGGAAGCAAAGGATGCAAATCTCATGTTGACGATCATAATTGCTAGTGTGGACATTCTTATAAGTAATTTTCTCGGCTTGTGGCTATCAATGCCAAGTTCAATCAATTTATATTTAAGCCTAAAAGGGATAGTAGCATCATCGACATGTCTAATGTTGGTATATGAAATAATGGTGTACCAGTCAAATTACATATTGTTGGCTATGTGGAGATGGCCATCCAGTGGCTAGCCACCTCTGAGTGCAACTGATTTACGTGCTTGCTTATCCTGTCCTTAGAGTTACCTTTAGTAATTACATGAGCCAATGCATCTGTCGAACTCATAGACATAGTAATAATGATCAACCACTATTTCTGTAAGCAACTTGGTAGTATTCGATCATTTTCCCTCCTGTTAGATGTTAACTCTGATGTTGGGTAATTTTCTTCTTTCAAGAGAGCATGCCATTTACATGTTGGCCAAATTTTTTGTTTGTCATTGGATAATACACCTTTTTTCATTCTTTGTCAATGTGAGTCATGTTAGACAGTGCATTTTCAAAAAGTTAATCATGTGGTTTTGATTTCCTTTCAGGCTCGGGTGCATGATGAGAGCTTAAGATATGTATTATCAGACCAGGCCATTGTTTCTATTGCAGAAAAGGTTCCAACAGATCCAACAGAAATATGTGACACCATAGCCCAAGCTGATACGAATGTGGAGCCTATGAATTTGAATTCTTCTCTGCCATCTTCATCCCCTATTGTTTGCAGCCATTTGGATGATTTTTGTTGCTTAATCCAGGAAAGTGAAAGCAATATTGATAACATTTTCTCACTGCTTCTTCAAAAGTGCCTGGGTACAAATGGGAGTTGTCCATTGTCTGTTTATAATTACGCATTACTGGTTAACTGTGACATGAGAACAACAAATAAATCAGTTTCAAAGAAGAATGGGATTAAAAATTCAAGGCAAATAGCTAGGAAGGCTTCAAGAGAGCTTTTTGTTCAAAAATTCTCCTGCAAATCTCCAGTGTATCATAACTGTAGGATCTTTGCAAATGATGGACGCTTACTTTGTTATTGTGATAAGAGAAAGCTTGAATGGTTAGTGGGTTCCCATATTTTTAGTGATTTAATCTTTTTTTCAATTAGAAATGTGTTTTGCTTGATAGGATCATGTTATTGTTTTACAGGTACATCCGGCGAGAGCTGGCAAAACTTATTGATGACGACCCCCCTGCCATAATGCTTCTTTTTGAACCAAAGGGTCGTCCAGAAGATGAAGACAATGATTTCTATATCCAAAGTAAGAAAAATATATGTGTCAGCTGTGGTGAAGGAAGTCACTACTTACGATATCGAATAATCCCGTCATGCTACAGAATGCATTTTCCTGAGCATCTGAAAAGCCATCGTTCTCATGATATTGTCCTACTTTGTGTGGACTGTCATGAGATTGCTCATGCTGCTGCTGAGAAGCACAAAAAACAGGTAGCTTTGGAATTTGGAATTCCCTTATTTGTTCGGAAAGTGGTTGATTCTAGAGAAGCTCCTGTTATACCTGGGCCATCTTCATCAGAGATAAATGCTGAAGAGGAAGGGGTATCTCCTTTACAGTTGCGCACTGCTGCAATGGCTCTTTTGCGCCATGGACCCAGAATGCCGCCTAGGCGCCGAGAAGAATTGACTCAGGTCAGTGGACCTTTAACTTAACTAAATTCAAAATTTGACTTCTGAGTCTTGTTTATAGTGCTTATCCATTTTTCTTTTAATTTCTTTTAAATCTGTTACTTTAATGTATATGGTTTTAATTATTAGTTAATAGGACTGTTGGCTGCTAACTTTGTTGGGTATATCAAACATGCAATATTGCAGTGTTTATTTCTGTTATGTAAAGGTATTATGTATAATATTGTATATTCCTAATTAGTCATAATAGTATTATTATAGGATTTTATTCCTAATTAGTTAGAGTACTTTTAGAGAGACTTGTATGTAAATCTTTAATCTTTAATTCTATCAAAATAGAGAAAGTATAACCCTTTTCAACAAATTTGTAGAAAGTAGATCCTTGGTTGTCTTTTTCATGTCACTGATTGCTATAATCAGCAATAGACCATTGTTATAGTTTTCTTTATGTAATGATTTTATGACATCACCCTTTAGCTTCCTTTTTCCAGTGGCAATTTCTGCAGAAAATTTAACTTGTTAAATCATCATTAGATGGAAATTATGCAGTCCAAAGTTGCACTTCTTGGTGCTACAACATGGACTCTTAAAACCACTACTAGACAATAATAACACATTTCTTACTGAATTTAGAAATAAATTTAAGCTTTCTGATAAGCTGTTCAGTATCATGAGTTAAATGCATGCAATTTGTATTTTCATTTATGTTGGTTAATGCCTTGTCAATTACTTGGAATCTGGTATTCCATGTGTAAGTTGGAAGAAAGCATTTTTTGGTAGGCCTTCTGTTTGTCCTTGCTAAATACTTATATGACAAGGTAAAGATTTATTATCTGAATGTACTTATGATTGCAGTGGCAACATTACTCCAGTACATTTGTAGCTGTCAAGGAGATTTTGAAATTTGAAAATTTAAATGGAGGATTATGTCCAAGCAAAAGATACATTAGGCGTTTCAGTAGTTACTTCTGCTGAATGCATAGACTTTCATTGCACCTTATGCATTCAATAGAAAATATCATATTATGTGATAACTGTTGCACTGCTTAAATACTTTGCATTCCCTCTACTTGTGAAGGAATATGTTATGTTCTCGAAATATGGATCATATCATGGGACAATAGATAAAGAAGGAGCTCGTTAGAGGGAGCTCTTAATGCTTAGACTTGTTGAGAGAAGTCTTAGATTTCATAATTTGGCTGAATATGCTTGCTTTATTAATAAATTATTATCTTTAATTCTCTATGTATAGAGATTACAAAAGAGTCCTATCATAAAACTAATTCTAATCCTAATCTTAATGGAAGTTGTAACTAAATAGAATATTACAAGCAGAACTAAATTAAACTCCCTACTCCTAAGTGTTCTACTCCTATTGTAATTAAAGAGTCCTAATAATAGATAAACACAATTAGAAATTAAATATTGCAATCCTAAATCTGTCCGACATCTATAACATTACTCCCCTCCTAGAGAAAGAGTTTGTCCTCAAGTGCAATGGCTTCAGAATTAGGACAGCCTTCCCAAATCCCAACTGACTAATACTTCTCAAACCCAAATGTTTGGTTCAAAGGTAATATCTTTGTGCCTCTTATCATGATACACTTTCATGCATGCTTGTGCTTGCCGTAAACGTATCTAGATTTCATTCAAAATTAAATCCCATTCGTTTAAATTATAATTTATTGCCTCTACTCTTGTAGATCTCATAATGTACGATAATAATGGGTCATTTGTGCCAATCAGAGTTTGGAAAATCCAGCTCCATTTTATTCTTGCCCGTGCTTCCACTTTGCCTACTATGTCTTGGATTTACGATAATAATGGGTCTTTGTGCCAATCAGACTTTGGAAAATCCAGCTCCATTTTATTCTTGGTTGTGCTTCAACTTTACATGCTATATCTTGGATTTGGTTCGGATGATTAATGTTGTTGTCAAACCTCACCTCTAGTTCCTTGCCGCGGCTTAAACCCCAGCTATTTCAACAACTCTCGCACTTGTCAGGACAAGAATTGGATTTGGGACTCCGCTCCCACCACTCTAGCCTCATTTTGCACTAGGAATTCTTGGAATTCTTGAAAAAGCGATATTAATTCTTCATGTGATTGTGTCTTTTCCTCCATGACACTAGCTCTAATAATAAGTTGTTACTGTCCCAAGTCGCGGATTGTGTTACGGGACAATGGATAAAGAAGGAGCTTGTTGGGAGAGCTCTTAACACCGTAAAACTCATTGCAAGAAAGTCTTAGATCTCGTAACTTTGATTTTGAAATTATACTTCCTCTATTAATAAATTATTATCTCTACATATAGAGATTACAGAAGAGTACTACCATAAAAATAATTTTAATCCTAATCCTAATAGAAGTTGTAACTAAATAGAATATTACAAGCAAAATTAAATTAAACTTCTTACTCCCAAGTGTTTTACTCCTACCGCAATTAAAGTGTCCTAATAATAGATAAACATAATTACAAATTAAATACTGCAATCCTAAATCTATTGGACGTCTATAACATAATGCTTTCATAATGCTGGGTAAATGGCGCAAAGAAGCTGACTTTTGGGATCCTTACAAGGGTTGCGCAGCAGACTGACCTCAATCTTCTGAGAAGGGTTTGATTAAGAGCATGCTTGTTGAGACCAGAAAGATGGTCGGGACAAAGCCAGAGGAAACTCTGGTGGAAGCCTGGTTTCATTTCTAACAGTTTCTAGCATACATATACTAAAGGTTTGAAACTAAGTAAAAAAAATAATGTAATGGAGCTCAGGTATATGCATCCAAATCTTTTTGGAATTTCACTCATTAGTCCATTACGCACCAAAGGACAGTTGTCAGAGTTGGCATTTCCAATTTTAGGCTCTATGTACTATTAGTGTGATGTATAGTGTTAACACCTTGTAACCACAAATTGTTAAATTGTTATCCACAAAATCCAAGTTACAAAAAAGATCCTGAACACAAGGATGCTACTGTCAAGTTGTATTTGAGCCGACTTGCGTTGGCTAAAAAACCTTCACTAAAAAAGGTGCAAGTTGGAGAGCCTTAATGTGTACAATGAAGTAAGTTGGTGTGTACTACCAATGGCAATACGATGGAAAGCTCAGTTCTTGCAATTTCCATCTCAACCTATTAGGAAACGGAGCATGTAAAAAAGGTCCAGGGTGGGGATAGCTATCTGTTTTTGTTCTGTTCAATTAATGTACTAAACAAAGGAAGTCAAAAATTGCCTTTTTCCCTTATCCAGGCCCTTTTTTTTTTTTAACTTAAACCTACACTGGACATATGCCCGTGTATAACGAGAAAAGTGAAAAAGAAGATTGGAGGAAATTGGTTTGATTATTCCCTCAAGCCTTTGGGATTAGGAGTTTCGATACTGATTATAGGAAAAACTAAATAGGAAAACCTAAAATAAATAGGAAAATCTATTTGCATCCACTACTAGGCATATAATAAATATTATTAATTACAAAATGATTTCCTAATCTAGTGCAATTTCTTAATCCAAGTTATAATGGGTCATAGATCCTCTGAGATATTTCATAAGAATGTCTGGTAGCTGGTCATTTGGAAGAGAAAACTAGGAGCAATATATCCTGACTTGATCTTCAATAAAAAGAAGTGATAGTATATCTACGCTTCATGCTTTCTCAAAACACGGGATTTGAGGTGAAATGCTGTTTTATTGTTATAGATCTATTCCATTTTGTTGTTGTTACCTCCACATTTTATTTCGTGAAGAAGCTATTGACCCAGGATGCCACCATAATCAAGGCCAAATACTTGAGTTTACCTTTTTGCTATTGATCGGGTCTATATTATTATTATGACCTACCTCGATCATAACCACCTGTGAAAACCAATTATAACTTTACCTTTTGGTAGTAGAACTATCTCCTAAATATTATTGGCATGAAAAAGTTGAACTCGTGTTCAAGTGTTTTTGCTGGATCCAAACTGCTCTCTGTATCTTGATGATCTTGCTGCAAATGAATATGTATTGATAGTCCTAATATTTTGCATACTTGGCTAAATTCTTAAACTATGAATTTTGGGTCATGTTCCTTATATTTAGGGAAAAAAGAAGAAAAGAAGCCAAATTACAACTGCAATAGCCACAAACACTATATTTTAGCTATTATACTGGGAATGTAATCTAAACCATGAAATAGGTATCAAGATTATTTCATGGGAAGACTGGCACTACTGTGAGGCACATTGCTGAATGATTTATGTTCCTGATCATAAATACCTTCAACTGGCTAATGTATTTTTTCTTTTCACCTTTCATTGTTCTATTCTCTGCATTTCATCCAGTAACTATAATACACATATTTAAGTCCATTTCGATTTAGAGAATCTCCATTAGTGCCCTTGTTGAACATGTTCTGAAAATGTTTATTTCTCGTAAGTTGCGAGCATGTTTTTCAATTTTCATTAAGGAAAAAGAACATATAAAGGAGTTTACTTGCTATTTACATGCAAAGGTTATCCACTATTGTGCTGCTGGGCTAGTCATTTCTGTTATTCCAGAATTTTAACCTTTACTTGGGAATAATTTTCCTGTATGTAGATTGTCACCAAATATTATGGAGGTAGGGAGATCACCGAGGAAGATTTGAGAAGAGCTTTGCTGGTTGGCATGAGTCCACATGAAAGAAGGCGATTTAAGAAGAAAGGTCTTTCTTCTAAATATGCTTCTCATAATATCTTTTCAAACAAGGAGATTAATGATTCTGTTACAATGGTCAAATCTTACATCACTACATCCGAAGTTGATTCTGTAGATGGTTCCCAGACTATTGAGGTAGAGCCAACTGATGTAAAGGAAAAAGATTATTTCACAGCAATGGACACCAATTCAAGTGTCTGTTCTAATCTACAAGTTGCAGCAGACTTTGGTACTGCTTATAAGGGTATGAATTTCGATGAAAATGAAATTTCTGATACAAAAGAAATCTATTCTATAAACGGTTATGAGAATTGTGAAAAAAATCCACCAAAGGAAATGGTTAGCATAAATTATTCCGGACATGATGAAACCTCTATGCCTGGAAAGAATTCAAAGTTATCTCTATTAGGACATGGACCACATGGGAAGCAAGTTGTGGAACATATACTGAAAGAATATGGAGAAAACGGCATTCACCAATTTTGTCAGCAATGGAGACAAGTTTTTGTGGAAGCAGTTCATCCTCGTTTCTTACCTGCCGGCTGGCATGTAATGCACAGGTACGTCACCTCATCATGCTTTCTATGACAAAGATGCATCGTCACTAAAGCAAGGTCAATTTATAGATTTAGCTTGCTCTGGCTCCATGGATACCTCGCTGTAAAACAATTCACCGTACCATGCCTTCATGCATCACTTGCACCCATAAAATACATCTATTGCCTCCAGACACCAGTACGTCGCCAGGATATTCACTAGTTTACATAACCTAGAACGGTTATATGCATAGCTTGGGTTGAAATTGTGCGCAAAGAATCATGTGTTCATCAACTTTAGTCGTCTAATTTTCCTACAATTAACTTTATTTGTTAAATTTGTAAAAACATAACATGTAAATTCGGTTGGTTTATTTCTTCATATAGTTGTTTTAAATATATATATATATATATATATATGTGCATATGTTCAGCAACTGAAGTTGTGTTTTTGTCCTAAGGATTTGATTGTGAGACGCTGTTTTTGGCAGTGGCAAAAGGGAGTTCGGAGAGTTCAGCGTGTACAATCCAGCCAAGAACACATCCACGGATTGAAGTTGGAAGATTACACTCACCAGTTCCTGCAAAAACTGGAGGATCATTTATGTTGACAGGTTGGAGAAACCAATTTGATCAGTTTTTGATAATAACAAATGCTGTATTATTTATTGTTGTTGTCATTATTGTTTTTTTTTTTTTTGTCAAAAAAAGATGAATTTTGATTTATCCTTTTATGATTAAATTTGCAAAATTAATTATTGAAAGTCATTTTGGTTGTTTATTGTCGTAAAAATGGCCCATCTCAGTAAATATTTTCACCAATGCTAAATGTTGCTGGAAATTCTGTGGAATAGTAGTAAGCACCTAATGGACTTGAAGTATTGTATATATACCGAGTGCTTCAAGTTTTGGAATAAGTTTTCCATGAAATTTGTAATACATCCTCAAGAGTTTCCACCTAAAAAATGTAAATACGATTTCATGGACATGGACTATCATCATAAAGTAACTTAAATGGTTTATATTAACTATCAAATTAATACTCTTATAATATTAAGCTCCTCCTTTTATTTCATGGACAATATCATTCATAAAAAAAATTAATTAATAGAAAATATTTTTTTATTAAATATAAAATTTAAAAAAATTTACTTTTAAAAATATTATCAACACATCTATATATATAAAATGTATTTTTTATAATAAAAATAAGTTATTTTCTTCAAACATATTATTATGAAAATATATTTCTTTTTAAAAAATAATTTCACATAAAACATTTTCTATATACAAATTATTTTTTCAAATGAATAAAACGGTAATTAAAAAAATATTACAACACATTAAAATCTTATTTATTTATGTAAATAATTTATATATGATTTTTTTATAAAATATTTAAAAAAATTAATGTCATTGCCATAATATTAAAAAAACTAAAATTGATTTATTTTTTAAGAGAAGTCATTTTTACTTAATTTTTTTTAAAATTTTTGAAGTGTTTTTTTTTTTTGAAAAAACAAACAAATTCATAATTTGACAAAGCACAAAAAGTTGAAAACTTAGAAATTTAATTTTGCGTTAAATTCATAAATAAATCAAAATCTATTATAAATATTTTTATAGAAATCCATAACCATCAAATTGTGACATACTTTATATTTATAATCTCTAATTATATATATTAATCATCCTTTCTAACATATATATAGATATAGTCCGTTCAGATATAGTTTGTTTCATTTGTATCTATCTTATTGTTGTAACTGACTTCCTTATATCCTGTAAATAATTAGCTGCTTTTATACTATTTCAACTCTGTAGCTCAATTATATAAAGCTGTTATTGTATTCATTATAAACACAGCAAATAATATAAACCTTCTCACATTATCTTCACAGTTGCAAGTGTATGAATAGAGATCTCATGCAAAGATTAGAGCATCTGATTGAAGTGAAATTATTTTCTTAATTCTTTATTCTTTATCTTTTTTTTATTCTCATTATCTTGTATATTTCTTGTTTATTATTCTTTTATAATAAAATAAATTTTCTTGGAGATTAAATCTAATAACATAAGAAAATTTATTATTTAGTATCTAAATTTTATCTATGAATTAATTTTTTAATTTAGAAAACTCAACTATTTAATTCCTTGATTTTAATCCTATCAAAATTCAAAATCCACACATTCATTTTGCCATTAAAAATGCTAAGAAATACTAAAATACCCTTACATTTTACTTCCATTTTACATTTTTATACTCACACATCATTTCCATCCTAATCTATCATACTATCTCTCTTTCTCTAAGGTCATCTCCAACCACAAACACCAAATTTTACACCAAAATCACCTATTTGGGTCATCTACAGTAAAAAGTACTCCAACCATAAACACCAAACTCAACACCAAATAAGAATATTCTTCAAAAATTCTTCCACCATCC
>CAOGCB011315154.1:0-16166 GCA_948266635.1 Cnidoscolus chayamansa | reverse complement strand
TAAATATTGTAGTATCTTTGTCGAAGAAATCATTTTTCCTGTACATGTGCTTCTAATTAAGAGATAGATTCCTTTTTCCTTTTTTTTTTCTTTTTCTTTTTCTTAGGGAATCTGTGAAGACAAAATAACGAACTCCTCTAGATTGGAAGTGAATTGACAACCAAATTGCCAATTTAAGCATCGAGCACCCATTTTGAAGTACAGAAAATCTATTCGATTCTATCTTTAGGGTTCTTGAGAAAGAATTTTCTGATCATTTCTTCAGCTCTCGCTTCGGTCTTCTCCTGCCCATCCTCAGTGTGTGGTTTTTTTTACAGATCTATTTAGTTCTTGATCTATAACACAAATAGACAAATTTTATTTTGTGGGCTTCGGCTTCTTTGTATGCTCTCTCTCAGTCCTTCATATTTATTTGCATATGTAAAAATACCATCTAGATACAAATTATAAACAGTATGTTTCAAATTAACAAAATCATGAAAATTGGGGTGAGATCCTGTGAAATGCTTGTACGTCCGGTTTTATAATATTTAAAAATAATTCATGCTAGATCTAAGCTTTGATTTATTAAATATCAAGATCGAAGACGTTTCTGCAGTCCAGCCAAGAATGGAATTTTGTATATGTTCATAATGATATCTGTGTTCACGCTGCATATATATATAATTGGTCTTCTCCTGGTACTTGAGACAAATCACTATTCCCTTTATACGACACCGTCTGATGTATAAAATATAACACACACAACACGACGCCGTTTACGTTTTCTTACTTTTCTATAGCTTCTCTTTCTCTCCCGCCAAAGTATTGTATAAAAGGACCTTAGTATCAAATAACAAACTATCCTTTTTTATTTGTTCAATACCGATCTCAGCATGGTATCAGAGCAATTTTTTCTCCCTGTGTAACCGCTATTCTCTCTCACAGATCTGAGATTTAGATACCGTCAAGTCGCAAATTTCCGATCTGTGAGATCTACCAAACCTAAACATTCAATCTCAACGATTCATCAATTGAATATGAACGAAGTAAGGAGTACTGGCGATTTTAAGGAGGATCAGACGATGAAGCCACTTCAATCTGATAATCCTAGCCAACTACTTGTGAATTCGCCACTCACAAGTAACAACTATCAAACCTGGAGTCGCGCTATGTTGATAGCACTCACAGCTAAAGATAAACTTGGATTTATAAATGGAAAACATAGGATGCCAGATTCGGAGGATCCTTCCTTCGAAAACTGGCGGAAGGGAGATAGAATGGTCATGTCATGGATTTTAAACTCCTTAAGCAATGATTTAGTTGATGCTTTTATGCTGCAAATGCCTATGAACTATGGGAAGAAATTAAGGAATGATTTGGAGAATGCAACGGCCCTTTGTTGTACCAGATTATGAAAGAAATTAGTAACATGAACCAAGGCGATGACAGCCTTGCAACCTACTACACCAAGCTCAAAAAGCTTTGGGATGAGTATACTTGTTTAGAACCTTTACCAATCTGTACTTGTGGTGTTTCCAAACAATTTGTTGAAATAGACAGTAAGCACAAGTTAATACAGTTCTTGATGGAATTAAATGATTCTTATGACCATGTGCGAAATCAGATACTTCTTATGGAACCCCTACCAAGCGTTAATAAGGCATACTCTATGATATTGCGAGTTGAAAGACAACGACATGTATATGTGAAACATGATGGCATAGACAACAGTGCTCTAACAGCACAAACAGGGGATACTTCCAAACAGTACAAAGGAAAATCACAATACAGGAGGAAAGATGACAGAACCTGTACTTATTGCAGAGCATCTGTCCACACTAAAGAAACCTGCTTCAAATTAAACGGATATCCAGAATGGTTCAATGATTACAAAGCAAAGAAAGGGAAAGGCAAACCTGGTACCTCTGCTCACACAGTTGAAACTAAGCACAATCAGGATGAGTCGAATATGCAGTCTCACACAAGCTGGAACATGGATAGCTTCCTGCAAGAGATGATGCAATGTATGAAAGCCTACAATAGAGGTAATTCTGTCAACACAGTCAACGAAGCAGACTATGCAGGATTTGCAGGTACACAATCTAATTACTACTCAAATGCTTGTACTAATAATGATGCATGCAAATGGATTATAGACACAGGTACCACAGCCCATATGTGCCATAATCTGTCTCTTTTTTCCACTTATGAAAAATTATCAGCCCCCACCTTTGTAACCTTACCAGATGGCAGTAACATACCAGTCACACATAAAGGAAATGTTACTGTCAACACAACATTAATACTAACTAATGTCCTATTTCTCCCTACTTTCAAGCATAATTTGCTATCAGTAAGCCAGTTAACAGAACAAAACCATGTTTCATTTACCTTTTTTTTCTGATAAATGTGTTTTACAGGACCTCACGACTAAAGATCTCAAGGCTATTGGCATGATGCATATGGGGCTATATCTCATTACACATGAGGCAATAAAGTCATCTAACCTACATTCTACTGCAAACATACATCACAACCCTGAACTGAACAAGTACACCCTTTGGCACAATCGACTGGGACATACTTCTAAGAAGAAACTACTCTATACCAATGTACTTGGTGATCATAAACATTACAATTGTGTGTGTGACATCTGTCCCTTAGCTAAGCAATAAAGATTATGCTTCTATAGAAGCAAGATCACTACCTGTGCACCCTTTGACCTCATACATGTTGATTTGTGGGGACCCAACCACATGTTCTCTATTTCTAATGCTACCTATGTACTTACTATAGTGGATGATTTTACTAGAGCCACTTGGACTTACTTATTGGCTCATAAACATACTGTGCCGAAACTCTTACAGGATTTTATTTCAATGGTGGACACACAATTCAGTAAGAAGATTAAGACAATCCGAACAGACAATGGCACTGAGTTTGTAAATGAAAAGTGCTCCACATGGTTCACTTCCAGAGGAATCCTACACCAAAAATCCGCCCCATACACTCTACAACAAAATGGGGTTGTAGAAAGAAAGCACAAACACCTATTACAAGTGGCACGAGCCTTAATGTTTCAAGCTCGTTTACCTTCACAATTTTTGGGGGACTCAATCCTAACCGCTACTCACATCATAAATAGACTCCCAACCCCTGTCCTCCAATGGTCTAGCCCTTTTGAGAAATTACATGGCCATAAGCCCACCTATGATAGACTTCGCACCTTTGGTTGCTTATGTTTTGCAACTAATCTAAACCCCCACAAACACAAATTTACCAACCGAGCTTCTGCTTGTGTCTTCCTTGGCTACCTAGATGGTGTTAAAGCATACAAACTGTTTGATCTTGCTACCCACAAAATCACCATTTCTAGAGATGTTATATTTCATGAACATGTCTTCCCCTTTACTTCCACACCTTCCAAACCCACAAATTCCACTTCTGTGCTCCCAAATTTCATACCTGATAATTCACCTACACCACTACTTCCACTCCCAAATCCTGGACCCACTCTTTCCTCACCAACTACTGCACCTTCTTCCACTACCTTAGCACCATCACTTCCTCCACCTAATGTCCCTCGTCGCTCTACCAGACCTCACACCAAACCTCAATGGTTAAATGACTTTACTGCTCATGCTCATCAAACAGCTCCTAATGCATCTACCAATACTGCCCTAGATCTTTCAGGTATCACACATTATTCATCTTTCATTTCTGAACCTTTATTTTCACCTCATTTTCAAGCCTATGTGACTAATGTGTCTCTAGTTCGTGAGCCTACCTCATATTATCAAGCAAAAGAGGACATTAATTGGGTCCGTGCCATGCAAGAAGAACTTCAAGCTCTTGAACTCAATAATACCTGGATCTTGACCTCTCTTCCTAAAGGGAAAAAGGCCATAGCGTCTAAATGGGTTTATCGTATCAAGTATAAACCTAATGGCTTGGTTGATCGTTTTAAAGCTCGCCTAGTTGCTAAGGGCTTCAGTCAACTACCTGAGGTGGACTACACTGACAATTTTTCTCCCGTGGCCAAATTAGTCACTGTGAGATTATTTCTGGCTATTGCAGCACAACATAACTGGCCTATTCATCAACTTGACATCAATAACACGTATTTACATGGTCATATAGATTAGGAGATTTACATGCAACCTCCCCCAGGTTATACCAATGCTCAACCAGGACACGTTTGCAAACTTATCAAAAGCCTACATGGACTTAAGCAAGCAGGTCGTCTGTGGAAAAGAGAACTTACCTCAAAGTTGCAGAGCTTCGACTTTACTCAATCTTCCTTTGATCACTGCCTCTTTATTCGCCATCAACCTGACCATTTTATTGCACTGTTAGTTTATATTGATGACATCTTAATTACAGGTCCATTACTAGACGATATTACATCTGTAAAAACATACCTGGACAATCTCTTCACCATTAAAGATCTGGGCTCTGCTCCCTATTTTCTGGGGCTTGAAATTGCCCGTTCTTCCTCAGGCTTATATCTCAACCAATGGAAATTCACCCTCGACATTATCACTGACGCTGGGTTAAAAATGCCCACATCACCCCTTTTCCATTATCACAAGGCCTCAAGCTTAACAACAGTGATGGTGACCCCCTTCCAGATCCTGAAAGGTACCGGCGACTCGTCGGCCGTTTACTCTATCTCGGTGCCACTCGACCTGACATAACTTACGCAACGCAACAATTAAGTCAATACATGCAGCAGCCCCGTGCCCCCCATCTTCAAGCCGCCCTCCATGTTCTGCGCTATCTCAAAGGGTGTCCTGCAAAAGGTCTCTTCTTCCCTACCCAAAATAAATTATGTCTCACCAGTTTCTCTGATGCAGATTGGGCTGCCTGCTCCGATACCCGGAAATCAATCACCGGATACTGCATTTTTCTGGGTTCAGCTCTCATCTCTTGGAAAACCAAGAAGCAAACTACTGTCAATCGCTCTTCCGCTGAAGCCGAGTACCGCAGCATGGCTACCACCGTATGCGAGCTTCAATGGCTACACTATCTTCTCCACGATTTCAACATCACTGTTCCTTTGCCCATTCCACTCTACCGCGACAATCGAGCTGCCCAACATATTACCAGACCAAAGGCTGACCATTTCAACCCCTTTGTCATAGATGGTGGGAATCGCATAGGTTACCATCGGTGCAAAAGCGACCTTCTCAATGTATGTTCTAATTGACCAATGAATTCCCTTGAAGTTTAACAATTTAGTTTCATTTAAGATTATTATTTGTGTAGCATGGAGAAGAAATCCCAAGAAATTTCCACAAGCTTCACTCTCCACACCCAGATGTCGGACTTTTCATGGTGTCAGCTGTGTTTCCAACATTTTCCAAGGATGGCTCCAAGCTTGCATTCGTTGACAACGAGTTCAAAGCCGTGTGGGTAGCTGATAGCCAAGGATTACGCTTTGTCTACGAGGTACATATACAATAAAAATATGAATTATATAAATAGGGAATTATATTCTTATATATTTAAGTAATTAACTGTGACTATGTTTTTTACTTGTTTAGTATGTAATTAGTAAAATGAAGTGACATGGAGTTGATGTTGAGTTTTGTTTGTCTAGACAAAAGGACCGGACAATATTTTTTCACCAGTTTGGAATCAAGATCCACAGAAGGATATACTGTATGTATGCATGGGACCTTCTCTCAGTGCTGAAAAAACATTGCAAATTTGTGCCATCCCCAATGTTTCTAGTGGTGTACGACAACGTCGGAAGCTCACAAAAGGATTTAATAATGCCTTCCCATCTACCAGTCCAGATGGTAATAATTAACTAGCTTCCTAATGTTTCCATTGCATTTGAAATAAAAATTAATTATGAACTAATATGCGTTCATACTTGGCTTATTCTTGCAAAGCTGAATACGTCGTTTGAAAACTGGTGGGGATTGAGTTTAACCATTAAGGAACTTAGATATGTTTTAACTTGACGAGTCCCTCACGGCCTTTTATTACATCATAGTTTCTTACTATTTTTGTGATTGGGTTACAAATTGTTGTAGGAAAGAAATTAGTTTTTCGATCTACAAGAGATGGAGGGGATCAAAAACACAAGAATCTATACATAATGGAGAATGCAGAAATAGGGGAATATGGAGATGGCAAAATAACAAGGCTAACAAATGGGCCTTGGACTGACACACATTGCCAATGGTCTCCAACTGGAGATTGGATAGTTTTCTCGTCAACTCGCGATAAGCCTAAAAATGCACCAGAAACTGATAATGGTCTGGACCCAGGATACTTTTCGGTGTTTCTAGTGAAGGCGAACGATCCATCAGTTGTGATAAGAGTTATCAAAAGTGGAGATGATCTTTCAGGACATGTGAACCATCCATTTTTCAGTCCTGATGGAAAAAGCATTGCTGTGACTTCGGACCTTGCTGCAGTGTCAGTTGATCCAATTTCATTACCTCTTTTCTTGCATTCTGTGAGGCCCTATGGAGATGTCTTCACTGTCGATATAGACCCAGATGACATAAAGAAGAATAAAGACGTGAAACAATTCAAACGCATCACACATAGTAGATATGAGAACTCCACTCCTACTTGGACCATGTTCGCAACTGAGGATCCAAATGCAAAGTGGAACCTATTTTTGAAGGGTGCCTACACTCCATCATGCCCTTATCTGTATCCTGACGGAGGTGAAAGTTGGCATATGACTGGCCACCTTTGCATCCCAAGAAGATGTTGCTGATTGCTTTTGTTTCCCATCTATATGGTTTGTTTTCATCTGGTATGCTTCCATTTCATGTTTCAATAAACGCATACCACTGGTTGCAAAGTTGCATGTTTGTTTTCAGCACTTGGTACCTTGTTCTTCAATAAAACTCATGAATTTGCTCTTCTATGTATGCACTGTGTGATTCCTATCATACCCTAATTAACTTGTGAAATTCAGAGTATTCTATCTTAGTATCCCTTGTGAACTATCACAAAATTGATCACCCAAATTGCCCAGAGCACAAAATAACTTGATCTTAATGTCTCAAAAACAAACCACTAAGTTTGTCACCTCTATACATTCCTCTTAACCTTTTACAAGTTTTAGCCTCAATATTTTATTAAATGATCATAAAGATCATAAAGGTCTTAAACCAGATTGAGTAAATTGTGGCCTTAAACTTTAAGAAGAAACTAAAGACTTTTGAATTATCCTCGAGGAAATGAACCTAGCAAAAATGCTGGTATAATCATCAATAAACAAGAGAAAAATCATATTGCCATTATAAGAGGAGATGCTTTGGACCACATATATGTTGTGAATTAGTTTCAATTTTGTAGAAGCCCTCCAATCTTGATTAATAGGACATGGTGATTAACTAAGTTTACCAAATTGACAAGCTTCACAAGCATTGGTATTCTCAATTACAAATGACAAAACAATACTTGAAACTTTCCTTTGTAATAATGTTAATGATTTAACCTTTCAGTAGGAGCTAGTATCTAAGCCCTAAAAAATCTTTAAGCTTGCTTTTATATGGGGAGTGCAACCATTGTTGATTAGCCACACACCTTTAATTTCAAATAAAACACCACATTCTTCAACTTTAAAGGCAACAAACAACTTCTCTTCATGATTTTTTGTGCTCTTAGCGGCTTGTGTAAGCTAAGCTTGTAGTGGTTTTTTTGTTTGCATACTTTCTCAGTGTGACCAAATTATTTACAGGTCTTACACTAAACTCCATGTCTGTAATAGTAGTAAATTTTCATTATGTTTTCACTTCTTGCAAAAAGGACATTGAGGATACTTATCTTGAGTAAATTTTTTTACCTTTTCCTTTTGTAATTCTTTTTGTTACTGTATTTTTTTTTATCAGCTTATAGTT
Organism: Cnidoscolus chayamansa; assembly: GCA_948266635.1. Classification (NCBI taxonomy): domain Eukaryota; kingdom Viridiplantae; phylum Streptophyta; class Magnoliopsida; order Malpighiales; family Euphorbiaceae; genus Cnidoscolus; species Cnidoscolus chayamansa. Next base: position 8,310 of record CAOGCB011315154.1, on the reverse strand, counting down.
TCTTTGATCCTTCCTTCTATGATCTTGGTTTTTTAGTGGCAATAAGTGCATTTTCACTAGCACTTTCTTCTTCTCTATAAGATTTCCTCTATTTTACGGCTTGCAAAGCATTTGCCATCTCAGTCAATGAGATCCTAGACATGTCTCAAGTGTCTTCAAGAGAAGAAATCTTTGCTTTAAATTTCTCAATCTCCATAATACTCTTCTCCTCTAGTTCTTCTCCTAACATATGATTTGATTTACTATTTTCATAACTCTATCAACATGATCCTTCACCTTCTCAATATCCTTTATCTTCAAAAACTCAAATTATCAAACCATTGAAATTCAGTCTTCAACTTTCTCAGGCTTCATATGCTGTCTCACATGCCATGATACAAGTGAAAATAGGATCTGAAATTTCTGCATGGATGTGTAATAAGGCCTTTGGAGCTTTAGTAACCTCTTCTTCATTATTTTCTTAATGGGGTCAAGGTTAGGGTATCTTGCATAAGAGGTGACATTCTAGACCTTTGAAATAAGCTCTTATTTTTACAGAATAAACATGATGATTTCACCGTTAAAACGAGATGGTTAGAAGTAAGTACTATTGGAAACCATTGAGATGAGAACACAAAAGAAACCGAATGATTTTCAAGTTATTTTTGTGGTTTTCTTACTGGTTTTCTCTCAATTCTCATAGCCCCTTGAGATAAAGCTTTGATACCACTTGTTGGAACAAATAACTTTTTCAAAGAAAATAAACCCAAGAAGGCTAAAAAAAATAAAGAGAAAAGGATCTAATTTTATTTCCCATTTTAAACATATTTATACATCATTTAGAGTAAAATTTGTTCATCAAACCTTTATAATTTAGGGAAATTTATCTTCCAAAATTAAGTTGACTTACTCCCTCATGATAGCCTAGCAACCATTAGATGATAATTTGGCTCTTGGATGGAAATTGTAAGTTGGTTGCTCAGCTAGAATGGGGTAACTCGGTTAATGGTAGTTAACTCTTTTCCTCACTGACTAACGGCTAAAAGCGCCTTAACTAGGTGATTGTTCTCTCTCCTTTAATGGTTTAAACATCATGAGAATTTTAATGTAATTTTCAAACTATAAAGGGAAATTTAATTAATTTATCGAAACTACAAGGACATGGTGGTAATTATTCCTAAACAATTTATGCTCATGAGTTTATCCGAGTAAAGAAAAGATAACTTATGGTATGAGAGGAATTTAAAAGTTCTGTTGAGTGATGTTTTCTCTCTAGGTTTTCCTCCCATATTTTTTTTTGGCTCTTTCCACCATCTTCTTCATGCTTTTGGTGTTTTTACTAAAGCATCCTTACTTTGCTGATGCTTTCTTCCTATTTGCATTTTTATCATAAGGTCGCCTGATTCATATGATATTAAGACATCCTCCTTTTGGCAAGACATCTTCATATTTATAGACTATTCAACGTGCTTGTCATGGCTATTCGATATGCTTGAGTAGGCTATTCAGTGTGCTTAATATAGTTATTTGATCTGCTTGAGTGGGTTGTTTAATGTGCTTGATATGGTTGTTGATATGCTTGAATAGACAAAATTATTCCCTTAAATTGGCTGAGTAGATTGAATTATTCTAGTTGAACAAACTGACTTACTTTCCCGACTTTAGCCTAGTAGATTGACTTATTCTAGTTGAATAGACTGACTTATTTTCTCAAATTTTAGTCGAGTTAACCGACTTATTTTAATCGAATAGACTAACTTTACAAAATTTAGCTAAGTAAACTTGATTTACTTTCTCAACTTTGGTCGAGTAGACAAACTTACTTAGTTGAGCATATCGATGTACTATCTTAGGCTAGCTGAGTCTTTGATTTATCTGAGTATACTGATTTATTCTCTCGATTTGGCTAAGTATACCAGCTTATTTTCCTAACTTAATTGACTTACCCTAACTTATTTGCTTGACTTAGTCGAGTAACTGATGCGGTGGGTGATTAGTACCCACCTCCTACTATGTAACGATTTTTATTCAACAAAAATATTTATTTTATCCTTTGTTTTTAAGGCTATCTTATTTAGAAGGAAATTTTCTAATAGTTTCATGCTCATGCGTTTATTCGAGTAAGAAATGACTCAAAGTATGAGAGGAACTTACAAGTCTTGTTGAGTGACCTTTTTCTCTAGGTTCCCTCCGCCCCCATAGTTATGGTTCTTTCTTCTTCTTTCTTTGTCATTTGTGCTTTTTGCCAAAGCATCATTACTTTGCTGATGTATCTTCCTGTTTTGCATTTTTATCATAAGGTTTTCTGATGTGCTTGATATTGAGGCATCCTCATTGGGGTATTCTCATATTTTATTGGCTATTGATATGCCAGATTCCGAGGCATCCTCATATTTTATTGGTTATTGATGTGTCTAATCTTACAGAACAAATGTTTATTTTATTATTTGTCAATATGCCAGATATGGCTATCAATATACATGATTTCAAGGTATCCTCTTTTGAGGCAAACTAATATTTGGTGGTTGTTGATGTGCCGATCATGACTGTCAATATGCCTAATTTTGAGGCATCCTCATATTTAGTAGTTTTTGATGTGCCAATATGGCTGTCGATATGCCTAATTTCAAGGTATCCTCATATTTAGTGGTTGTCGATGTGTTGATCATGGCTTTCGATATATCTGATTTTGAATCATCCTCTTTTGAGGCATCCTTATATTTAGTGATTGTCAATTTGCCAGATATGGTTGTTGATATGTCTAATCCTGTAAAACAAATGTTTTAGTGCCAAAAAAATATAGCTTGATCATTTTTTATTATCTAAGCAAATGTACTTCTAAGCTTTTTTTTCATTTGCTGATGACACATCATTTTTTATGTACAACTTTCACTAGCCTTCAATTGGATTTCTTTGAGAAACATCCCTCGGTTCTTTTATAGAGACAAATGGCTATCTTCTACCTTTTTTGATATGATTTTACTCTAACAAGTTATGGGGTTAGTCAGCTCCCCTTCAGTATGCTAAGTACTTCACTGTGCTGAGTTATGGAGTTTATTGGCTTTCCTTCATTGTGTCTAGTAGTTCATTGTGACAAGCTACAAAATTGGTCAGCTTTTCTTTATTAAATACTCATATTATCTTCCATTTATATTCTGCCATCATAATGAATTCTTGTTCTCTTTTGCTTCATCTAGACTCAATCTCATCCCCTTTTTGTTCTCTCTCGGGTATGCGTACTTAACTTTTTTACTTGTACTAACTTATTCTTTAGTCGACTATTTTTTATTTATTCTTTAGTCGACTATTTTTTATTTATTCTTTAGTCGAATATTTTTTATTTATTCTTTAGTCGAGCATTCTGACTTACTTTTAGTCATAGCTAACTTGTTCTCAATTTGATATACTTGGTTCTGAGATATATTTTGTTGATTATCTATTTTCCTGATATGGCAGTCAATATGCTTGAGTGTGTGGCATCCTTATATTTGGTGGGTTTTTTATGTAAACAAATGGTTGTTTGTTTGCCTTTTTTCTTAATAGGTTCTAGAAAAATAAGAAGAACCAAATCATAAGAGCATCTTTTAATTAATGGAAAATTTTTTATTGATAGAATTTCTTTAAGTCAACCACATTCCATGATTGGGGCTGGACATTCCCATTATGAGACAACTCGTACACTCGCGGCCAAATTATCTTGAACACGACATATAGATCTGCCCAATAGGAGCTAAGTTTCCCTATACCAACTATTTCTTTAAGTATATCAATCTTTTTTATCATCAAGTTTTGATTTTGGTCCTCTCGAAATTATATGAATTATCCCCATAGTTTCCTTTATTTTTGAGGATTTTTCGTAAGCATCTCTTCATTCACTCCTATTTTCTTCAAATTGAGAAAATTTCTTTAGAGCTCCAATTCTTATTAATTTCTTAATCTTATCCTTTAAATGTTTGCAATCTTCCATGACATGCCCATAATCTTCGTGGCATCTACACTACTTTCTTTGATCCTTTCGATGGGCAGTGTCCGGTTTCATCATTTTCAACCACCTTATGTCCATTCCATTCTTCTTTATCCACATTGAGACTATGCTTTTAGAGTCATTTAGCCTTGTATAATGTTTGTGTCAATCCTTTTTCCCTTTGTGCCCTCTCTTCAAATGTAATAATTATCTCATCCAGCTTCTCAAGACTTTTCTTTCTCTCTTTTTTCTTCGCTCTCTTTCTTTTCAAGCTTCATCATTTGCATTTTGTCTTCCAGACGAGTATATTTTTTGGGCTTCTCTATCATCTACTAGTGCGTCGATATAGGAATTTTTTTTATTAGAGAATAAATGAATTTGATGTTATGAGTCCCTTTTTTCAATGCTTCACACACAGTTTTGAGGATCAGTTCCTAAACCTATATGGCTCAGCATTAAACCAAGCTATGTAACTTCTCAAAGAATCACCCTCTTCCTATCAAACTTTCTTAAGATTGGAAGAAAGCTTCTTCGATGGAATGCATGCTATGAATTTGGACTTGAACTGTCTAGCTTACTAACGAAAGCTTCCAATTAATGCAAGTGGCAAATGTTGATACCACATTTGAGCCAATCTGATGAGAGTAGATAGGAAGGCTTAATAAGGATGAAGTTGTTCACATCTTGCAACTGCATGACCATTTAGAATCCAGCTAAATGGCTCCTCAGATTTATTGTCCTATTGTATTTGTCCAAAGTCAACAGCTTGAACTTTGGTGGAAAGGGCTATGCACAAACTTCCTCAGTTGATGGGGAGCCTTCCTAGAGTTCATAATTGTCTTCTTCTTCCTTTTGGTAATGTTACATTATCTTCACAGTCGCTAATTGACCTTTTATGTCTCCAAGGAATATCCCTCAACTATTCTTACCTTCTGTTGCATTGCCTAATTTGAATCAGTCAAAATGGTGGCTTGAGATATTGCCTCTATCCTTCAATAATTGTCTAATTCTTCCTCTAACTTTTGGATGTATTGCAATAGTTATTCACTAGTTAAGGTGCTTAAACCTTGATTGTTATCTACCATCACAGAGTGAAGAGATTTTTCGATGCATACAAGATTATGGGTGATAGAAACAACAAATTTTATTTTGTTGTTTTCCACATACAACGTCAATTGTTGAGGCCCTAGAAAATTTTGTTGACGTGTACTGATGACTAGACCTGCAAAATAAAAGAAAAATAATCCAATGCTCAAGTCGATAAGAGTTTTAACAAAAGCATAAGAAATCTCTTGAAAGCTTGAAAAAATTTAAATATCAAAGTGATTAATATGTAGAATCAAAATGTGTTTCTAGGATTCTTCGATTTCTTTATATAGGCATTTGTAAGCCAAGTGCGTTAATCCTTCTCAACTTTGGAGTTGTAATCCTCTTTTTAGTAGGATTATATAATAGAGTTGTATTTGTCTACCTTTACTATTATTATTTAGGGCTCTTGGTCCTTTGCCATTTTTTAGATTAGACTTTCTTATAGTTCGAGCTGAGCCTTATAGTTAGGCTGAATTCTAAAAATGTTGACTTATTACTCGTACTAAATCCGATTTCAATACTCAAAACACTTATTATTTCTAAATCATTTGAATATATATACTATGTAGTATTTTAAGTGTAACGTTTATTTAATAAGGTGATTTATTTTTTGTCAGCAATATAATTACATTTGATTAATAAATGTTAAAAATAAAATAAAAAGCTTAATTTGGGTGTGGATTATATTTATTCCTTTGTTATAAAAAGATAATTTAAAATGTGCTCTATTTACTTACTACTTGAAATTAATGGGTCATTGTAATTATACCCTTTTAAATAAGAAAGATTTTGTAGTCATGGATTTTTGGAATATTTTCGATTATTTATATTATATTAAAGGAATGTACATATAATTCGATTGATTTTGTAAATTATATGGTAGAAAGGGAATTGGAAAAATTAAATAATTTTGATATTTTAAATGACCTATTATAATTCTATTTAATATTTTTATTAGAACATTTTTTAGTATTTACATTTATTATGTGAATCTCATGGTTGTTTATCCTAATTAGAGGAAAAGGAGTGAATTATCCAAAAAAGTTGATGAAAAAGAAAATCAATAATGAAATATATCCCATAATTTAATTTTAAACTCTTGGAAATGCATAAATTGAATAGAAACAAACTTAGTGGCCAAAAAAGAAAAAAGAAAGAAAAATGAATGTCCCACAAGAATGGACAATTTTGCTGTATAACTGATATGTATGATTTGTTACACTGTAGATGTTTGGATGGCCTTGTTGAAAGAAAAAATTCAGCTTATTTTATTGATGGATGAATACATATATGTATAGGTAATTACATCTCAATAACATATTTGAGTTTTACTTTTTATTTTTTAATAAATCTAAACTACTACAATTATAATTGTTTTCTAATACATGTTAAATACTATTTATGTTAACACTCCTCTTCAAGTTGAAGTGTGAAGATCTCACATGCCCAACTGATGGGTGTCGAATCCACCAAAAATAAATTCCTGGCTCCTGCAACAAATAGCTTGTAGAGAGGTAAGCAATGGTCGATCCCACGTGGAGAAAATTAACTGAATGAATTCGTCAATGACAGAATTTAAGCCAAAAACTAAATTAAACAAAAGGGAGGTTTTGTAATTAAAGAAATTAATTTAACTAATTGAAGCAAAAATTGAACAATAAAAATGTAATGAATATCGATGAAAAGCGAACTCCAGTCAGAAGGGTATTTTCCATTCAATCATTGGAATTGATCACTAAAGCAAAAATAATTTTCTTAGATTTCTAATAGGCTAATTCTAGTTGTTGAAGACGCTTCGAACAACCAATCTTTCCTTAGATCATAATTAATCAAGGAACGTCTGTTAATTAATCCTAACCAATTAATCACCCTAAGAAAGTCTTCATATTCAACTAATCGGCAGCGTTAAGAAATAGAAAGACCTAACGCTAACCAATAAATTCAATTGCGTGATTTATTTAAGCTAGATTAAATATTTCCACACCGATGTTTGCTACTTGTGTTAAAATCAAAGTACAATTATAAATACAATGATTCTAACTAGCCACATGTTAATAGATTGCATAAACAAGAGGCCCTTCTCATTTAGACTCTCTAAGAACAGCTTAATGAAGCAAAGAAAATATCTAAATATTAGAAAATCAAAAAGAAAATACAATGAAGCAATAAATATCTCACAATTCTTCTTGATTGAATTTCAAATCCACATCTAACTAGAATAAGAGGAGTTTAGCCACACATGGCTGAGAAAATAAAACTCAAAATCAGAATAACAATGGGGAGATGAGAGATTGATGTGATTCAGATCTCAATCCCCCTTTTTATAAGCTAAAAATAACCTAAAATAGATAAGGAAAGTAAAAGATAAATAAAGAAAGTACAATTTGAATTATTTCCCAAGCTTATCTTCCTAAAAAGTAGCCTAAGAAGTATTTTTCCTATTTTGAAACACTGCTGGCGGCTAGGGAAAAAGTTTGTGAAAATTGAAAATATGTATCTGCACGTCCTAACATTCCTTAGCCTTGGGCAAGGCTAACTTCAAATTTTCTTTTTAGCAATTCCCATGAATTCTTTAGTCTTGGGCAAGGCTAAGACACCAAATTTGCATTGTAAACATCGAAAATCCTTCAAAACACCTTAGCCTTGGGCAAGGCTAAGTTCATTTCTACAGAAATCAATTCTTCTTCAGACATATGTTCGACCCAATCTTGCCATGCTATCCCAAAATAACGCAGTTGTGAGCAAAATCTTTTCTTTTTCATAAATTAAACCCTGCATAAATAAAAAACATAAACACCAGTAAAAATATCCCATTTAAAACAAAATCAAGGCATAAATGTGGCTTAAAACCATATAGAAAACATGTAGAAATTTACACCTAACATGAAGCTCAGAAGCGGAAGACGTCTAAATCAGGTACGCTTGAAACTCTACCCATTTAATTTCAGCATTTTTGCATATTTCTCTTCTACTCCAATTCTAAATCATTTCATTTGCTTTAATTAAACAAGTTTAAGCCAAATGCCTGGTTAATCAATAATCGAGGTGTTAAGCTTAAATCCGAATATATTGGCTAAAATGTCTAGTTAATCAATAACTATGGCATATCGCCTCTAGTTCAAATAATTTAGCTAAAAGTCCAATTAATCAATAATTGTGGCTAAAAAGTTTAAATTCCATCACTTTTTGGCAATAAAATTGCCTAAATTACAGTCCAATCAATCTTTGGCAAACAAATTGCCCATTTATTCGATTAATTAATTTTTGGACAAAAAAAA
>CAOGCB011314701.1:0-14374 GCA_948266635.1 Cnidoscolus chayamansa | reverse complement strand
AAGAAGAAGAAGAAGAAGAAGAAGAAGAAGAAGAAGAAGAAGAAGAAGAAGAAGAAGAAGAAGAAGAAGAAGAAGAAGAAGAAGAAGAAGAAGAAGAAGAAGAAGAAGAAGAAGAAGAAGAAGAAGAAGAATGATAACTCTGATAGTATGTAATTGTTTTATGAAACCTCCATATGTTTTTTTTAGGGATTGAGTTTTTTTGAGAATTTATATCTGGATTTATTAGTGTGACATATGACAAGTAGAATTTTTGTGAAATAAAGTTTTAGAAAAAAAAATTTATAGAGCAATAATCTAATATAATCCCTTACAAGTTGATTAGTGATTTCTGAAGTCGTAGTGGGAAGTCATTAGTCAGTCTGTAGGAGGCATGTCCAGGTAAGGGTATGACGCGCCCAAACCAAGTCAACCTTACATGATAGCTCGCTCGTTGGGCGACAGTCTCATATTATATTATCGAAGGCAATAAAAAGTAGCGTAAAGATAGACGCTTACGAACATTGGCACTCAACTCACAGTCGAACATGATGTTCTTAAAGAAAGGGTCTACTTATTTTATTCCATCAAAATAAATAATTATAATTGGTGGAATGTTCCTCTAATCAGATGTAGTAGGGGGAACACCTAAAAGGATCGTGGAAGCTTACAAGCATCTCTAGCAACTATAGTAGCCCACATGGCATGTTGGCTTGGTCCTCACACAGGCTCAACCAATCACTCTCCTATAAAGAATCTTAGGAACAAAATGGCTTGTTTGGAGAGGAGACATCACAATATCTCACTTGGCACCCCCCTTCTAAATAATTATTTGCAAGGATTTAACACTTTATAAATAGTGTGGAATGCTTTGTAAATTTTACTCTAATTTCCTATGAAATAAAAAAATATTCCGAACTACTTGGAAAATTACAATTTAGTCTCTAGGCTAATTTCAGCCAATTCTAGGGCCTGGACAAATTTCGGCCAGTTCCAGCCCTTGACAACATAGGTGAGTGAGGAAATAATAAGACAATAGTACCCACAATTATTCATATAGAAGTAAATTTCAGAATGAAATTTTTTAAGAGGAAAAGAGTTGTGACATCTCAAAATACTCTAGAATATTTATTAGTAAATTCTAAATGTATTTAGGATAAAAAAAAAGACAAAGTTAGGTTGTGTTATGCTGAGAGGTGCTAGGTTAAGTTAAGCTTTTTTTATTTTTTATTTCATTTACATGAGTTTTGCATTAGATTTATCACTATATATAATTTAATAATGTCATTTAGATTTTGAAATAATGTACATAAAATTGTTAAAAGTTGCAAAATAGAGTTACGTGATAAACCTAGAAAGGGTAAATTAGTCAACGTGGTATGTATGCTTCCGTACATGGGGCAAAATTAAAATTTTCTAACATTGACTTGAAAACAAGAAAAACAGAATTAAAATAATATAGATTAAAGTTTAGTAGGTTAGTTTACAAAAAGAAACAAGAAAAATGCAACTTACAATAAAGTAAGTTAAAATAGAATTTTGGGAAGTTAATAATTCAAACTTGATTCAAACCATCCAAAATGCTGCACCTCTTTAACCTAGCTCTTTATATGCCTTAAGAGAGAGTTAAATGAGTAGAAAATTGAAAGGGATGAGGTCATTTTTTGCCATCTCCTTCCTTGTCTGAGATTAGCACCATCCTTCCACCACAAAAGCTCTTTCTCGATTCTTTCATTCTCCCCATAAAAAACACCAAAACTCATAGCAAATCCTTAGTAAAATTCATCCTTAGATCTTAAGAAGATTAAAAATTGAAAATGAGAGGAAGAGAAGTTAATGGTTTAAAGAACATAACCAAATAGTTGTTGTCACACTACAAGAAAAAGGAAAGAACTTTTAGAAGAAATGTTTGGTGTTTTATATGTTTTCAAGCTTTTTATCAATTTTAATAGTTTATGTCATAATAGGATTTGTGCTTTAGTTGACGGAATTTTAATTTAAGTATATAGAAATATTATTCTTCATGCTTGAAGATGATTAAAAGTGTTGCAATGATGAAAACACAAATTAGTGTAAGTTTATACATTATGCCTAAATAGGTAAGTATGCAAAATGTTGAATTTGATTTATAATTATTGTAAATTTGATATTTTTTTGTTGGATTAAGTTTTTTGTCCCAAGTGTATGTGACCAAAAGGGGGTGAATTGGTCACTTTTTTATTTTTCTCAAATTTTCAAGTTACTGCTCTAAACTTCTAAGAAAAAATTGTGGCTGAGAGCTTCTAATATGCTTTCTACTCAAACTGATATAAATAATTTTGATTAATTCTAGATTGCAAAATGTAAAATTAGTTAGCTAATTTTTTACTTGTGAATTAGTTATTGTTCACGTTACTGTTCATGCTGAAATTAGCCAATTGCTCAGGTTCGCTAATTTTGGCATCTACCTTAATGAATTCTCAATGCAATAAACTAAACACCAATATGTATCATTCAGTAAGTTCAAAACACATTCATAAGTAATCAAACATAAGAGGTTAGAAAATAGAAAATTCAAACACTGGAGTTTATAATGGTTCGGTAAAACGGCCTACATCCACTCTTCTCAAGCTTCTACATCCACTCTTCTCAAGCTTCCTCCTGAAATCTTCACTCTACTATCTATCTCTTTTAACAAGTAACAGATGAACTGTTTACAATCCTTCAAGCCTCCCAAGTGCTTAGAAAACTTTTATATATTTGATGTACCCTCAAACTTCTTTAAGCTTGTAAGGTACTTAATGACCTCTTCCCAGTGATGTACCCTCACTTAGACTAATCCTCCTAATGAATTTAATGTTTGTAAAGAATCACTCTCTTTCAACAGATTACAATTGAATGCTGTAAGAAGAGAGAGAAGATTTGCCAATGAAACTCTTAATGAATGCTTGTAAAAATGCTGAAATTTATGCTTAAGAATTCCTCAATAATGTCTCACATTCATTGCCCAAAATTGAAGTAAATTCATGCTTATATATCCAAATTTAAGCTCAAAAATTTTCAAGACAAAAGGACAACCAATAACTAGAAAACTAGTCGTTACACTTTTGCAGACTGTGCAGCAGTTTGCATAGTTCAGCTACTATCAGTACTTAGTCCAGTATTTTTCAAAATTAGTTTGCTAAAAGTATTTTGAATCGAAAAGTAGTTAGCTAATTTTGAAAACTAGCATGCTAATTTTATTTTGCTATCTATTCATAAAAGAATAGTTCTAAAATTAGTTAACTAATTTTAGCCCTTGAGTTAGAATTAGGTATCTAATTTTAGCTCACTTTAAACTTGATTTTTCATGACTTATAAACATATTTTGAAAACATTCTAAAAATCTTTTTATGAATGAGGAATCATTGGCAGATCTTAGTCTAGCTTCTCTTACATGTTTTTGCCTAGACTCTCATGTCTTCATCTTGTCTTTCATGGATCTTCATGATGTTTCCTTGTCTTCTTCTTTTGATATGTTATTTCTTGTATGGTCTGTAATGATTGAAAATATGTTAGCATATATCACTAAGTTTTGTTATTATCAAAACAGGTTTTCTCTTTATGGGGTTAACAATCTCCCCCTTTTTGATGATGACAAAACTCAATGCTCACAAGGAGAAATCTATATCATTATCGTATAAGTATTTACATAATTGAGTAAAAAGATAATATGCTCTTTAAAAGAATACTCCCCATGAGTTTATGTTGGATAGTTTTTAGCTCCCCTTAAAGCATAAATTTTTGTTCATTTGTGATTTTAATTAGTTCACATATCATCATAGATCAAGATATAGTCATGTTACACAAATTTGTTATAGATGTGCAATTTACAATTTATCCTTGATATTTCAGTTGCTCATTATAAACCATCAATGATTCATAAGTCAACAGCGGCATAAATCAACACATAAGAATGAAACAACAACTCAATGATCATAAATATCAATCCAAAATCTCATAAAATCTGATAAGACTCATAAGAATTTTCCAAAATGATTCAGATTGATATGCAAATGAAAGGCTTCCTCTTGAGTGCTCTGTTGTTCTTGCTCCTTTTCTACACGCTCCTGTTGTGCTGTGTTGATGGTCATTGCAAGTACCATGTCAAGCTTTTCTTCAATTCTTCTTAAACGAAGTATGAATTCTGCACTAGCTTGATCCTTTTGTTTTGCAGCTTCTATCTGTAGTTTCATAGCAATCTCTAAAGATTCCACAACAATATTGGTTGTGCTCTTAATAGTGTTCAACATCTCTTCACGCCTGTTGTGCATGGTTTTTCCCTCTTTTTTTGTTTCCATATGCTCAGTTTCTTTCTTTTCTTTCTCATCATCTACATCATTTTTCTTAAATTTCCTCTTTGGCCCCCCTTCCCTAGAACTGTAAGTTTCCTTGATCACCAACAGTTGAGTCCCCAATTTTTCATTTTGCAAATCAATTCCTCACTTTTCAAATAACGGCATAAGAAACATTCCATAGGGCAAACTTCTTACTGTTGAGCTTCTAAGAATGGATTTGAAAATAAAGAAGGCTAGATTAAGAGGTTTCTTCTGAATTAAGTGCCACTGAATGCACCAATCAAGTTTGTTACAATAGGAATGGCTCACTATTCTTAGAGAAAGAAAGTAGATGATGATTAAGTGAAGATTTTTTATTTTCTGAGGAAAGTGGATCATGCTTAGTTTTCCAGATTCTAAGTGCAGGTAGGGAAATAAGGATTCTCTAAAATCAACCTTATTGTATCATTTGACACTACTTACATCCTTGAAGGACCCAACTCGATTTCCCTGATTTGGTATATCTAGGGCTTCACTTAGTGTTTGGACAGACACAGAAAATTTGTTTCCTTTTAAACTGACACTAAATTTCTCTACATTTTCAGTAACAGTTAGGGTTTAGTAGAACTTCTAGATGAGTTATGGGTAATAATTTTTCTTTAATCTCACTAAACTTTCCCAACCTTGTGCTTGAAATAACTCCATCAACTCAAAATCAAGTCCCTCAAAAGCGTTCCAAAGAATATACTTGGAAGTGAAGAGTTGTCTTATAGTTGTTTGCTGTTCGGATGTCTTTTTCTTTTTGGAGGGTGGCTCCATAGGTTCAGAAATGGAAATCCCCTCACTTCTTTTCTTCGAATTTTCTATGGTAATTTCTTACTTAGAGGAGTCATTGGAATTGTAGTAGTGCACTATTCCTTTCCCTTTCTTTGCTGGTATTTTGATTCAAACCATGATTTACATATGGTTTTTGGGAGGACGAGGATGGAAATAGTTGAGAGAATGAGAGAAGATATGGAACTAAAGAGATGTGTCATTCAGAATTCAGAATGGTTCTTTAATAGGAAAATTTTGTTCCCGCTTGAATGAGTATTAGAAATTTCAAAATTATTCCTCTATTTCAAGTCTTTTATAGAGAAGTAGAATAAGGGTACTGAAGTCATTTCTGTGTCACTTATCAGAGCGCATGATTTCTTAATACTTTATGAGTTTGACAGTTTTTTAAAATTAGCTTGCTAATTTTGAAATTAGTTTCGCTAAATTTGTTCTCACAAATTTAGTTAGCTAATTTTGTTATGACTTTCAGTAAGCTAGCTAATTTTTAGATATCTTCATGTCATTACATTTTTACTTCATAAAGATTATTTTTAACAATCATCAAGAATATTTCTACATTGATCTATGAGTCACAACATTATGATTATTCATAATTTGTTTCAATTCAAGGAGGTTATGCAAATGAACAAATCTAAATAGTTCTAAATTAATCTATCTTACTTGATTCAATCATTCCTAGTTCTCTCTTGATTCTGCAAAATGTTTCTTTATTCAAAGGTTTGGTGAAGATATCAGCAAGTCGATTTTCTATCTTCACAAATTCTAATTTAATGTCTCTTATAAAATGACGCCTGATTTCAATGTGTTTAGTTCTAGTCTACTGCACAGGATTTTTTGATAGATTTATAGCACTTGTCTTATCACATCTAATTGGTATGCAACTTTCTTTAATTCCATATATCCTCTAATTACTTCTTCATCCATAGAATTTGGGCAACATAGCTACCTGCTGCAACATATTCAACTTCAGTAGTTGATAAGGCAATAGAGGATTATTTCTTACTGTTCCAAGAAACTAAAGCATAACTAAGAAATTGATAGGTTCCTGAGGTGCTTTTTCAATCTAGTCTACTGCCTACAAAGTCTAAATCACTATATCCTATCAATTTTATGTTTTCTCCTTTGGGATACCATAGACCTATTGAAATTGTGCCAATAAGATATCTAAATATTCTCTTAACTGCAGTCAGATGTGATTCTTTTGGATTTAATTGAAATCTAGCACATAAGCACACATTGAAATGAATATCTGGTTTGGAAGCAGTTAAACAAAGAAGAGATCTAATCATACCTCTGTACATTCTTTGATCAATCTCTTTACGTTTTTCATCCTTGTCCAGTTTGATGTTGGTGTTCATAAAAGTGCCTATGCTTTTCATTTCCTCTATCTTAAACTTCTTCAATATATCTCTAATATACTTTAATTGGTTAATGAAAATTCCTTCATCCATTTGCTTAATTTGTAGTCCAATGAAGAAGGTGAGTTCTCCATTAGGCTCATCTCAAACTCATTATGTATTAACTTTGAAAATTTATTGCAAAAAGACTCATTAGTAGCACCAAATATTATATCATCAACATAAATTTGCACAATTAGAATATAATGCTTGTGATTCTTTATAAACAGTGTAGTATCTACTTTCCCTCTTTTGAATTCATTTTTCAGCAGAAATTTGCTAAGTCTCTCATAGCAAGCTCTATGAGCTTGTTTTAGTCCATAGAGAACTTTTTCAAGTTTGAATACATTTCTGAATGTATAGCACCTTCGAAACCAGGAGGTTAAGCTACGTAGACTTCCTCCTCTATGGATCCATTTAAAAATGCACTTTCAACACCCATTTGGTATAATAGAAAATTTTTATGACATGCATATTCACACATCATTTTGATTGCTTTAAGCCTATCTACTGGTGTAAATGTTTCATCAAAATCTATCCCTTCTTCTTGATTGTAACCTTGTGCAACTAACCTAGCTTTGTTTATAGTTACATTAACAAGTTCATCCATTTTGTTTCTGAACACCCATTTTCTACCTATGACTGAACAGTTTCTAGGTTTGGGAACTAATTTCTAGACTTTGTTTCTTTCAAATTGGTTTAGTTCCTCTTACATGGAAAGAATTTAGGATTCATCATATTGAGCCTCTTCAAAAGTCTTTGGTTCTAATAGTGAAACAAATGCAACATTTTCATGAAACTTTTGAAGTTGACTTCTAGTCATTACTCTTTAAGATGGTTCTCCTAGGATGTCTTGTTTAGGATGATCTCTATGAAATCTTCATTCTATAGGAAGATCATCATGATGTGGTTCATCTAATTGCAATTATGTCAGGTCAGACTCTTGTTTAGTTATGTCTTCATTTAGTATTTGATTATTAGAATTTACATTTTCACTTGCAACAACATCTTGACTATTTTTCTTAGTATCATTTTCTTTATTTCTATCTAGATTTAGACTTCTAAAGGTCTCTTCAACTTCATTTTCAACTAGATTATTTCTTCCTAAAGTTGGATGTGATTCATTAAAGATCACATTTACTGATTCCTCAACTGTCAATTTTTTTCCGTTGAACATCCTATAAGTCTTACTATTCTTTGAGTAACCAAGAAAGATTCCTTCTATTACTTTAGCATCAAACTTCTTGAGATTGTCTTTAGTATTTAGGATGTAGCATTTACAACCAAAACCTTCAAAGTGATATACATTTGGTTTCTTCCCTTTCTATAGCTCATAAGGAGTTTTCTTTAGTATTGTGTTGAACATCCTATAAGCCTTACTATTGTTTGAGTAACCAAGAAAGATTCCTTCTATTACTTTAGCATCAAACTTCTTGAGATTGTCTTAGTAATTAGGATGTAGCATTTATAACCAAAAACTTAAAAGTGATATACATTTGGTTTCTTCCCTTTCCATAGCTCATAAGGAGTTTTCTTTTGTATTGTCCTAATAGTGACTCTGTTCACAATATAGCAAGTTGTATTTACATCTTCTGCCCAAAAGTACTTAGGAAGATTATTTTCATTAAACATGGTTCTGCTCATTTCTTGTAAGGTTCTATTTTTCCTCTCAACAACTCCATTTTGTTGAGGGATCCTAGGAGCAAAATAATGAATGAAATATTCCCTGCTTAGAACAGAATTCATCAAATAGACATTTTCAAACTCTTTTCCATGATCACTTCTTATTTAAGTGATATTAAGTTCTTTCTCATTTTGCACTCTCTTAAAGAATTTTTCAAATAGCTCAAATGTCTCATCCTTATGAGATAAGAAGAATACCCAAGTATATCTTGAGTAGTCATCTACAATCACAAATGCATAAGTTTTACCTCCTATACTCATTGGAGTGATTGGTGCAAATAGGTCTAAATGCAAAGTTCTAAGATCCTTGAGGTTGTGATAGTAGTTTTTTATTTGAAGCTAATTCTTATTTGTTTATCAAGAGAGCATGCTTTGCAAGGATAGTCTTTTTCAAAATTTAACTTAGGCAATCATTTAACTAGGTTCTTCCTAGATATTTTAGAGATCAAGTGCATACTTGCATGTCCAAGCTTTTTGTGCCATAACCAATTGTTTTCATTTAAGGTGACTAAGCATTTTCCACTATATTGCAAGTAGTCAAAGTCTACTATATATACATTCTTATGTCTAGGAGCAACAAACTATGTATGATCATTTAAATTAATAATTTCACAGTTTATAGTGAAGAAGGTTACCTTAAAACCTTTGTCACATAGTTGACTTACACTGAGAAGATTATATTTCAGTCCTTCAACTAAGGCAACATTTTCAATACACGGTTGATAACCAATTACTCCATTTCCAATTATTTGAGCTTTGCCTTTGTCCCAAAATCTAACATATCCCTCATTCTTTAGGGTGAGCTAGGAGAAGTAGTCTTTTTCTCTTATCATGTGCCTTGAGCATCCACTGTCAATGCACCATTTGTTTGATTCCTCTCCATTCCTCAAGCATACATGCCAACTAATAGATTAGGATTTAGGTACCCAAGTCTTTTTAGGTCATTGAGGGTTAGTACTATTTAACACGTATCCTTTAGGTACCCAAACCATTTTTACTTTTGAGAGTCATTTCCTAATAGAACATGAATGAATAAATGACCTGGTTTATTACAGTAATAACAAGTGATAGTAGGAAATATGAGGTAGCTTTGACAAAGTGATTCCTATACTTATTCTGGTTTGATTGATTTTTGAAACCAATTCCATATTTCTCTCTTGAACTTCTCTATGAACCTACAAGCATATCTAGATTGTGCTTGCCTTTTGTAAATTTGGACGTATTAGTAGTCAAATTTTTTACTTGTTTTTCAAGAATTTGGTTCTTTTCAACAAGCATTTTATAGTTCTTGTTTGACTTATCTAGACTACTTTTTAACTTCATTTAGCATACCAAATTGAGATCTAAGTGACTCATTTTCTTTATGAGTAGCTATCATTGAGCTAAGTTCAAGTTTTAGTTTTCCATTCTCAAATTTAAGAATACTACATCTTTCTTATAGATTTTATATTCATCATATACTCTAGCACATGTAAGTTCTAGTTCCTCTACAATATGAGGGTCAGATTCAATTACCTCATGGTCTGTTCTGATAGAAGTTTCTTAAAGTTCTTTAAATGCCATTCCACAGATTTCGGAACTGACTTTTTCATCATCTGAAGAGCTAATATCTGAAGCAGTCCATGTAGCTGCCATGGCTCTTTTTCCTTTTCTTCTTTGCTTCTTCTTTTTCTTCAATTTGGAGCAGTTAGGCTTGATATGTCCTGGCCTATTACATTCATAACATACTGATTCTTTTAGTTCCTGCTAGATAAGGGAAGTTGCATCTTCTTTAAGAACATATTTCTTGGCAAACTTCTTGTATCTTTTGACTCCTTTTCTAAATGCTCTTCTAAATCTTCTAGCTAGCATGGCCATTTCTTCATCCTCGCTTGAGTAGCTTGATGAGTTAGACTATATAGTTTTTAAAGCAATTGTCCTGCTTTTATCTACTGTTGCATCATCTGATTTTAAGGGTATAACTTTCTTAGTCTTTTCCTTTTCTGTAATGTCCTTTTTAAATATCATCTCATGAGTAATTAATAATCCAATAAGCTCATCATATGTAAATCTTGAAAAGTCCTTGGTATAAAAAACGACAGTGGTTTTGGCTTCCTAGGACTTTGGCAGAGATCTTAGGATCTTCTTCACAAGCTCTTCTTCATTGAATCTTTTTCCCAATGCTTTCAGGAGATTCACTACATTAGTAAATCTGGTACTCATATCTGTAATTGATTCTCCTGATTTCATTTCAAATAATTCATAGTCTCTCACCAGCATATTAGCTTTGGATTCCTTGACCTGGTTAGTTCCTTCATGTGTAACTTCTAGCTTGTCCCAGATTTCTTTAGCTAATTCACAACCAAAAACTCTATTATATTCATTCAAATCTAAAGCACAATGTAAGATATTTATAGCTTTGGCATTTGTTGAAATTATTCTCCAATCATTGTCAGTAAACTCTACTTCTATTTTAGAAATAGGAGCTTTACCCTCTTCAACTTTCATAGGAATCAAAGGACCATTTTGTATGATTCTCCAAGCTTCAATATCTACTGATTGAATAAAATTTTTCATTCTAGTTTTTCAGAAAGAGTAGTTTGAGCCATTAAACAAATGTGGTCTAGTGATTCAGTGTCCTTTTGCTAAGGGTACAGAAACTCCAGCACTTTTTAAAGTATTAGCCATTTTGTGATTTCCCTAAAGTGGTTAAACCTTGAGCAATAAGGTTAGGCTCTGATACCAATTTATTGTCCCAAGTGTATGCGCGACCAAAATGGGGAGAATTTGTCACTTTTTTACTTTTCTCAAAATTTCAAGTTATTGCTCTAAACTTCTAAGAAAAAAATTATGGCTGAGTGCTTCTAATATGCTTTCTACTCAAACTGATATAAATAATTTTGATTAATTCAAGATTGAAAAATGTAAAATTAGTTAGCTAATTTTTTTGCCTGTGAATTGGTTACTGTTCACGTTACTGTTCACATTATTGTTCATGCTGAAATTAGCTAAGTGCTCAGGTTTGCTAATTTGGCATCTACCTTACTGAATTCTCAATGCAATCAACTAAACACCAATATGTATCATTCAGTAAGTTCAAAACACATTCATAAGTAATCAAACACAAGAGGTTAGGGAATAGAAAATTCAAACACTAGAATTTATAGTGGTTCAGCAAAATGGCCTACGTCCACTCTTCTCAAGCTTCCTCTTGAGATCTTCACTCTACTATCTCTCTTTTAACAGGTAAGAGATGAACCATTTACAATCCTCCAAGCTTCTCAGGTGCTTAGAAAACCTTTACAAGTTTGATGTAACCTCAAACTTCTTTAAACTTGTAAGGTGCTTAATGACCTCTTCCAAGTGATGTACCCTCACTTAGACTAATCCTCATAATGAATTTAATGTTTGTAAAGAATCACTCATTACAATTGAATGCTATAATAAGAAAGAGAAGATTTACCAATGAAGCTCTCAATGAATACTTGTAAAAATGCTGAAATTTGTGCTTAAGAATTCCTCAATAACGACTCACATTCATTGCCCAAAATTGAAGTAAATTCATGCTTATATATCCAAGTTCAAGCTCAAAAATTTTTAGGATAAAAGGACAACCAATGGCTAGAAAACTAGTCATTACACTTTTACAGATTGTGCAAAAGTCTACACAGTCAGGCTGCTTTCAATACTTAGTCCAATATTTTTCAAAATTAGCTTGCTAAAAATATTTTGAATTGGAAAGTAGTTTGCTAATTTTGAAAACTAGCATGCTAATTTTATTTTGCTATCTGTTCAGAAAATAACAGTTCTAAAATTAGTTAGCTAATTTTAACCCTTGAGTTAGAATTAAGTATCTAATTTTAGCTCACTTTAAACTCGATTTTTCTTCATTTAAAAACATATTTTGAAAACATTCTAAAAATCTTTTTATGAATGAGAAATCATTGGCAGATCTTAGTCTCACTTCTCTTACATGTTTTTGCCTAGACTCTCATGTCTTCAACTTGTCTTTCATAGATCTTCATGATGTTTTCTTATCTTCTTCTTCTTCTTTTGATATGCTATTTCTTGTATGGTCTGTAACGCTTGAAAATCTGTTAGCATATATCACTAAATTTTGTTATCATAAAAATAGGTTTTCTCCTTATCGGGTTAACAGAGCTTAGGAACATTTAATCATATGTAAAACAAGTTGTTTGTGAACTTTATTGGCTACCCTAAATGGGTTAAAATAAGTGGAAAGTGTGTGAATTATTTTGGTTGTGTATATGCTGAATTTTTTTTTATGATTTAGTGATTTTGCATGATTTTGGCAATTAGTTTGCAAACTTATATGGTTGCTGCCCAAATTATAATTATATGCTAAGATTGGATTTGAGATAAATAATATGTTGTTTGGAGTATTAAAATATGCTATAAGCATATAGGAATGGAAATGGAAATGGAAATGTCAGTGAAATTATACATGTGCTAGCTTAAGATGCTTAAAATATTACATTTTACCATGCTTACTTGATGTGTTTAGTGGTTTATAATATGTTTGAAATGTGTGTATGAAAACTACAAATTATACTTAAGTTTGCTAGTTGACCGAAATTATACATGTGCTTGCTAAGGTGACGCAAAATGCGTAAAATATACACTTACTATTAACAATATGCAAATATTTATAAATGTTGTGTGACCCTAAGATTTTTTAGTGGGATACGAGGTTAGTATAATGATATCGAATGCCATATATAGTTTAGCAGTACTGCCTACATGTTACATGGATTTATAAGCCATAGTGTGTTACCCCATATGGACTGGCTTGTATGCACTCCAACTGTATATTTTAGCTTTGGTCCTACCATATAGGCATTTTGTGCCTATATGTTATTGACTTATGTCCTACTATTTTCTCTTGTCTAGCAGTCAACTCTACTAAAATATTTTGAGGTATAAACGTTATAAAAAATAGTGTATAGTTATGATTATGTTTCATACATGATATGGAATGACTTAAATGATATGACTTGATATATTATGACTTATGTTGACTTGTGCAAAATGTGTTATAATATATTTGACTGACCTTGCTTATCATGCGATATAGGAGTTTTTGCTATTGTTATATTTTTTTTATATACACATATGGATTTTTTCTATACGTAGGTTGTAGATAGTTGGAGTAGAGTCGAAGTCCAGAAGATATGTTGTAAGTTAGAAAGATATGTCCTATAAATATTTGTATTCATTTTTTGGTATTTTGGCATATACATAGTGATAGAGTTGTATATGTGCATAAAGATAAATATAATGAAAAAAAAAATATTGTGATTTTGTTGTGAGTACACTACATAAAGATAGATGATAGTTTATACCATTGTTGATATTTAACAATACGTGCATCCACATGTGTGAATAAGGATTAAAATTGACTATAGATTATAATAACTGGTTTAAACACAAGATACATATTTATTATATAATGAGTGACAAACCTTATCTAGACTCCACACAGTTTTGTTAGTCGGTGTCAAAATAATTATTTTTTAGGACCACAATGTCCTTAATCTTACTTGCCCTTATAAGTTCCATGATTTGACTCGTCATGAATTCCATTTTATATAGTTTTATACTAAAATAATATTGTGATTCTTCAATTACATTTGTTCCTCCAGATTCTAGATCTTGGATTCTCAATGGTCACTGTCTATTTTTCTTTATCGATAATCATTTAGCGACAGTGGGATCCCCATACTCCTCAAAATCTTATTACTTTGATGCCAATATGCTAGGATAGGTCCCATATGCCCTACGATTACAACCCAGCCAAACAAATAAAATAGAATAGAGAGTTAAAGAAGAGAGAAGAAAGAAGGAGATAAAGAAGGTTATAGAAAAAAAAAGAGTGATTATTGTTGTCATTCACATATTTCCTACAAGAATGATCTTTCTTAATATATTCACATTCCCGACACTTTAACGACTCTTTACTAACTTACAACTAAATTGTTAGCTAAATTATTTGCTAGCTCACTCTAATTGTAACAACTAACGCTTTATCCTACTAATAAACAAGTGTCTAACACCTTCCCTCTTATTTACCCATTTTTCCAAACTTAGCTCATTGGGCTAATGAATTTATAAGGGATAATTGACCACAATATCTCTTTTTCTCTATTTTTTTTCCTTATTATTACTCGAGTGGTGACTCTTTTCCTT